>JAODAL010062062.1:0-19953 GCA_025379985.1 Phyllomedusa bahiana | reverse complement strand
TCTGTGGAATACAGTCCCATTCACCTCTATGGAGTTTTGGACACGGGTCCACATCAAAAACGAAATACAGATGTTTTGGACTCGTTTTACACAAGTTTTTCTCCATTGACCTCAATAGTAATTTTTCCACTTGCAATACGATGGAAGAATGAACATGTTCTATATTTTTTACGTTTAAAAACTGATGAAAATATGCGTTGTATAAGCTTCAATGCATATTTTCTATTGAGGTCAATGGGAATGGTTTACTATTGGTTTTAGAGTATTTCAAGTTGGAATCGGCATGGATTTTGACTTGAAATACTCGCTGTGCGGAAGTACACTTAAATCATTTGTGCAATACTAAGGAAGTCCTGAAAACAATAGAATGTCAGACTACCATTAGCTTAGTGGTCAGAGTAAAAACTGCAGAATTAAAAGTTTTTTTTAAAAATATAGATAGTGACTAGTGATGAGCGATTGTGTCAACTATCGTTATCGATTCGTTAGTCGATATCGGCAATTATCATGACGATTTCCTATAGTCGATAACAGATTATCGCCGATGACCATTAAAGTCTATGGGAGAGGAACACCTGGAGAAGCTGGAATTAACATCCACAACAGCAAACTGGATACGTGCTACATCTTAGGCAATTGCAACACAATTAGGCAACAAGAGTCACAGAAAAAAAAGTCACAGACTATTCACTATCTTGTACCACAGCATGCCCCTTAAACCTGCATGACCCAAAATTTAAAAGTGCCAAAGGCAGTATTATTTGAACCATCATTTTACTTGAACTGGAATTGACTACCCCTGCCCTGGAATGCAGCATGCCCCTTAAACCTGTCTGACCACAGATTAAAAAGTGCTGGAAAAAGGAGTTTTTAACCCCCATTTTATTTTTAAACTGGACATTGACTATCCCTGTCCTGCCCCGAAGAAAGCCCCTTAAATCTACATGACCCCAGATTCAAAAGTGCCGAAAAAAGGAGTCTTTCAACCCTTTTATTTGAACTGGACATTGACAAATGCTTGCCCTGGGCAAGCATGAGCCCCAAACCTGCATGACCCCCAGAATAAAAAAATTTTCCGGAAAAAGGAGTCTTTAAACCCACCATTTTAGTTGAATGGCATTACTATAACTGTCTGGACGCAGCATGCCCCAAACCTCAGGACCCAAGATTAAAAAGTGCCGGAAAAAGTAGTCTTTGAAACAGTATTTTGTGAAATGGACATTGATATCCATTCTGTAATGCGCATGACCAGAAACCCCCACAGGGCCCTTATTTGGGCCATCAGCAGAAAAATTTCACAATAAGAAATAAAAATATATTAAAACAACTAGTTTTCCAATATGCTGGTAGAGTACTTGCCCTTTACTGGTGACATTGTTCCACCGTGACATTAGAATGTGAAGCAAACGAAAAAAATGTCCCGGGAGGTTAACGAGGCCCGTCTGAAATCCTGCATTTACTGTCAAATGGGTTGGAGGAAAAATTTTGTCAAGGCGGGTGAGGTGTAAAAAGTGGATCATGCAGGTTCAGCTAGCAGGGCCGAAGTGGCCGTGACTGGGAGGACGAGGAGATAAGACTGCTGGATGCAGTTTGTATTAACCACTGAAGAACAGTTGGCGGCCCCTGTTTTGTTACTGAGATTCACAGGGCACCGACCCAGCGATGACAGGCCTGACGGTCCTGCAACCGACGATCCGCTTGCTTGTGTGTTTTCGCCAGCACTGGAGGAGACCCTTCTCCGTCCCCTTTCCTCCCTGTCTACACCCCACTTGCTCGCTACACCGATTTCACTCCATGTTCAGAAAGATAAAATTTTAAAAGGTATGGAAGAGTTTTTTGACAGTCTCTTATTTGGGAAAATGGCAAATCACGCTATCTTAAATCCCTCTAATTTCCAACCAGCCAACTAGGATTAGAAACGAATTGTTTCTATCGAATACCCGTGAAATGCGGTTTGGTGGGGAAAAACGTAAGACCAAATCAACAGGTTCTTCTTCAGTCCCAGGGATTACAATGCCAGTTTTGACTAGGAATTGATAGTTTTCAACAAACTTTTCTACAAGTGCGCTATCTGCGCCAAACTGAGATTCACCGAGTGCAATAAAACTATTCAAAAGTTACCCGGGTGAGAATTGCGTTTTTAGCAGCAGTGAACACGAGACAGTTACTAGAAAATTTCTGTATTAATTTAAGTAAGGTGGCTCTTTGAACAAAACTGGGGTGACCAAAGTGAAATACAGCTTTTAAAAAGTTATACGGATAACAAAAGTTGGTTTTTGCACCAATGAAATATACCAACAGTTACTAGAAATGTCTGTATCCCAATTTAAGTAAAAGGTGGCTTTTTGAACAAAACGGGGCTGCACCAAGTGCAAAAGTTTTTAAAAGTTATAGGGTAACAAAGGGGTTTTGCACCCAATCAAAACCCACATTACTAAAAAAATTTTGTACTTTTTTAAAGTAAAGGGGGCTGGGATGAAAAAAAAAAAGGAAAATTTATCAGGTGGAGGTTTTGGGGCCCCAAAAAGTGGAAAAAAAATCCATTCAATGCAGTTAAAAAACAGAGTTGGGCTGCACAAATAACCCTCCTTTCCAAAGCTTGACCCCACCCCCCCCCGCGGTGTACAGTTAGATGCTTTTTTAAAAAAGTTCTGTCTAAAACTAAGAATAAATTTCCTTCTACCTATATTTAATTTTCACAGCTAAAAGCATGTTGTCTGTATGAAAAAAAGGAAAGAACTGTGTCGTGAGCGTATTGGGACCTAGCACACATTTTCCTATAGGACACTAACGGGAAATTGCTGTTTTGAAAACAAGGTCATGTGTTTTTTTCCACCCAATGACAACATACACATACAGTCATACTCGCACCCCCACTCACCCTGCCATGCGTTTGTGGCGCAAAATGAAGGAAGGCCGAAAATGGGCGAAGAATAATTATCTGCAATTGCCCCTAAGTTTGGTGATCGGAAATTTCGATCACCCTAAAAATATGCCGTTTCACTTTTTGATTATAATAGGGACAATGAAAATTAAAAAAAATTTTAAAAGGTTTAAAAAAAAAAATGTTTAACAAAGGTTTTTTCTGGTGACACTTTTCCTTTAAAGGGCTCTGTTTAAAAATCCCATTAAAAAATTTTCCCGTAGGGTTTTGTTCTTTAGCACCCAAAAAACTCTTTAAGGTTTCTAATTCTCTTTTTAACAAAGGGGGCCCCTTTTAATGATCAGTTAACCCAACTGTCCCCTATTCTAAGCCCAGAACCGTCAGGACTTCCCCCAATGGGCCACCACCCCGGCTTCTTAGGTAATTAAAACTATTAATTGGTCTTCTACAGGTTTTGAGCAACAAAATTGGTGGTATCTACCAACCCAAAAAAAAAGTTCTGCCCCCTCGGTATATGTATTCCCCGGTTTTCATACGATTCTTTTTTCCCCAAACCCGCGAAGTTCCAAGGCAAACTATTCCCGCTGAAAAAGCCTATACTTTTTCGCAATTCCCCCACCCAAATTTTTGGAAATTTTTTGAGCCAGTTTTGGTACCAAATAATAGAGAATATTTGTATGTTTCTCCTTGACCTTTCGGCCTTTTGGGCAAATTGTCCCTCCCCCCCCCCCCCCCCCCCCCGAAAGACCTTCTTCACACTCAATATACAAAATATACAACTCCCTTGTACAGTACTATATTAGCAATTCAGGTCTCCCAGCCTGTAATTATCAAACTGCAGCCCCTCTTTCTAATCTTCAAAAGGACAAACTTGCACCAGGTATAAGGGCTTAGACATACACATGCTGGCAGTATTCATTCCTCGCACGTCCTTGGACCCCCCAAACCAACTTTCCCTTTCAACCTATCAGCACCTCTCAAGACTCTTCCATGTCAGCATGGTATTGCAGCAAAATTGTATTTTTAAACCCAAACCATCCCCCTTTTTAGCACAAGGCTCTTTTTTTTTGGTTGCCATCCCGGGGTCTTTCCCCCCGTGGCTAGCAGCCCAGAAGATTGTCCTTCCTCTTTTCAGCCATAACAATTAATGCGGTGGTATCATCACACATCTTGGGTCACTGGTTTTAGTATCCCAAAAAGTAAGTTTCAATTACGTATTATAAATACACATAGAGGATAACATGTATGAACATTTGGCGCTTTACAAAAACCATTTTCTAAATTTTCTCTAAAAACAGTGGGAGAATGTGGGCCCGAATGTAAGAACCTTTCTACTGCAGTTTTTAAAAATGGAAAAGGACGGAAATCAGGAAAGGGGTTTAAATCCAAAAAATTCCCACTGAATTTGGGCAAACGTGTATTTACCCTCTTTCCCCGGAAACCTTAACAATGTGTGTATTTGCATATTTTTTGGGCAAATAATTCCGGGGGGAACAAGACACGGTTTTTAAAAATTGGGTTTTACCCAAAATGATAAGGGAAAAGTTTCACCCTGATATTACTCTTTAAAATTTTTAAACGATTCTCAAAATGTTAAAAAAGGGTTTAATTGCAAATAAAGTTTTTTCTGTTGTGCCTGGGGCCCCGACAGCTTTAAGGTTGAAACACGATTGTTTTTACTTGTGTTTTTATCATTAACAAAACGTAAAAGCAGTCTGTAAACGCTTTTTAAAAAAACATCCACAAACCGAAATGGACAGTAAGAGTGTGTGGGTCACTCTCAAAATTGGGTAAAACCCATCCGCTGGGTCCCTAACAGGGAAACCGGGAAAGGGATTCCCGCCGTACAAAAAGGGGAAAGGGGCACTTTTCACACTCATTTGGGGAAAAGCGCAGAATTTTAAATGGGGCCCGGGAAGAAAAAACATTTTAAATTTTTTTTTCGATTGGGTTTTTGTCCTTCCTGTTTTTACCAAGTGATTCCCCGCCCCATCCCGCAAAGTTCAAAAAGAGGTTTAATTCCGGGTTTTCCCAAAATTTTATAGACAAAAAACCCTGCCATTTGGGGTGGATAGGAAAACGTGGGGGAAAGTATGACTGTTTATTTTTATAGCCAGATTATAAAGAGGATTGCCTAACTGAGACTTGTCTGCGCTCTGAAAGGAGGGGCATGATCCCATGCTTAACCTCGGTAATACGGCAAACTAAGTGACAGTTGTATGTTGGGAAGTTGGTAAAGCATATGTTTATAAGTCCCATGATTGATTCTGATTGAACTACACCCTTCCATCCGAAAGGGCGGGTGTAGGGTGTGAGAGGGGGAATATTGGGACAACAAGAAAGAAAAAGCGATAGGAAGAAGGACCAAAACTTTAGACACTCTAGTATGTTTAAAGAACTTCTAATCCTGATCCCAGTATTAGCCTTTGCTGTATAAGGTATACAGGAGACAAAGGGGGGGGGGGGGGCATAGAGACCCCTGGAATATACTTGCTGCTTAAGAGGAAGCCAAGGGGAAGGAATAGGGATCAGAAAAGTTAAGTTCCCTTGCATGTCCCTCACAGGAGAGGATACATTCCCCATAAGGCACTTAAGACAAGCGGGATGCAAGAATGGGTCAGGGAAAGTCAAGAAGTGGTCAAGGGATAGATAAACCTGTACCAGTTAGGAAGATACTTGAGAGTAAACATGGGTCTAAAGCAACCAAAGAGCTGAAACAGATTTTGAGGACCTTAGGCATGGAAGGAGATAGAGCATTGGATCTAGATAGATGGCAGGAAACAATGGTGAATCTGAGTAGTGCTATTTATGATCATCATTGGGAAACACAGACTGTTTGTCTAGTGTGTACAGCTAAGGAAGCTAAGCAGTGTGGGTGGAAGTATGATCTGCCTACTGGTGGATGGATTGTAAATAAGCCTCCGCACCCGTATAAAGCCGCAGAGGGCCCCTCAGCCCCTAGCACAGTGCAGAGCCCGGAAGGGTGGACTTGTATATGTGGACAACAGAATCCAGAATCCAGACGTCCATACTTAAATGATAAAGATACTGACTTGTTGGCCCCCGTCTTCACTAGAGTATCCAGACAAACAGTACCGGGGCCACCAGCAAACCCGGACCAAGTAGTCCAGATAAGACACTATGACTGGAGGCCATGGACACCGCCAGAGCAGATGTCCCTCATGCAGAACTGTCCTGACCCACTGACAAAGCCTCTCCCTTTTGGACGTTATTTAGGACAGATTAAACCTAATTATAGGGCAACATGGCTTGACTTAGATGGACTCTGCAGAACTAAAATGACTCCAGGGATGTACCATATTATGATAAGTGCGTTACAGCCTTATATGCCAGCAGGGGGAGATGGTCCCAGATCTGAGGAATCAGGGGTCACCTTTTATGCAACACCTCATGACCTGGTGTCAGGGACAACAGGACGAATGTGGTAGTACAGGAATAACCCACCAGGAACCCACAGAGCGTGTACAAGCTTTCTTCCTTCAAATGGAAGACCATTGGGCTGATGAGAATTTCCACATGACACAAATGGGACCCCAAAGAATGTTTTGTAGGGCATTCATGGACGGTCTAAGGACCGACATACAAACTAGACTGAAGACAGTGGTCCCTGATTGGCATACTTGGCATGACCGTACCCGACTTCTACAATTAGCGAAGGGTATTGAGGCTGACTTAAAGGAAGCCAAGACACCCAGGAAGGCAATTGTGAGTCACCATTTTAGAAAACGCTAATCTAATTAGGCCTCAATAATTATGAACTACCATTTACCCTTACCTCACTGAAAGGTTAGGCCATGCTACAGGAATTCTCACGCCGAAGAATGGATTCAGGCATAGGCCGGTAGCATACTATTCCGCCAAACTCGATCCAGTAGCGCAAGCAGCTCTTTCTTGCATTCGTGCAGTCGCGGCTGTTGCGGTATTGGTGGATAAATGCTCTGAAATAATGTTAGACAACCCCTTGGGCATATACATTCCACATGATATTTCTGGTATTTTAAACTAGGTCCAATAAAAACATATTTCTATGGTCAGACAATTGCGATTACAGTCCGCCCTCCTGATGCCTCCCAATATTACCTTTCGTCTTTGCACTGGGTTGAATCCAGCTACTCTTCTCCCAATTGAGGAGCAGGATTCAACGGGAGGGGGGGGGGGGAATAAGGATGAGGTATCTCATCTCCACTGACCATGTTTTCCTCCAACTAATGGAACAGGAGACAGCAGGTCTTGATTCAGCTGTGGATCATCCACTACAGAGTATGGGGGAGAATGGCAAATTCTGTACAGGGTACGCCATTGTGACCCAACATGAGACAGTCAAGGTAGGCTGATTGCCACCTCATGTCTTAGCCAGGAAGCTGAACTCACTGAGCTCGCAAAGGCTCTTGCAATGGCAGAGGGTAAGGAAGGGAATATTTACACAGACTCCGCCTATACATTTGGGGTGGCACATGATTTTGGTCCCATCTGGAAGGCCAGGAATTTTCTCACAGCAGCAGGCACACCTGGGAATGAGAGGGCAGATCGGAAAAGCTAAAGAGGCAGCCAGACAGGGACAAAAGCACATAGCCCTGCACAGGAAACATGCCCCTGAATCAACCACAGAGGCTCTGAAGACAATCCAGAATAAGGCCTCAAGGGAAGAGAGGAACCTCTGGGTGAAGCAGGGTGCCAGCCTAAGCGACAGGCTTTGGGGGGATGGGATGAATATCTGCCTCCCCCAAGCTTGGTTTCCCATGATGGCCACTCTTAGCCACCTGCCCACTCATTTGGGAAAGAATGCCATGATAGAATTAGTCAACAGTGGATAGTTCCTGTTTTTTCCACTATGGCCACAAGGTGCTGCTCCTCTTGCCGAAGTGTCTTGAAATAACCCTGGACAGGTGGTTAAGACCCCTGTCAAGCTTACACCAAAACCATTGTATCCCTTTTAGTGAGTGCAGATAGACTACATACAGCTTCCAAAGGTTGGGACTAGAGATGGGCGAATTGATTCTAACGAAGTGGAATTCGTTTAGAATTTCAGAAAACTTCGGTTTCTGAACGAATAGTCGAAGTTTGGGGGACTTCAGGGTGAACGAATTTTGTTGCTTTTGATTGATAAAATGGCTGCGAGCACATGGCGTTACATGGGGCAAAGCACTCTGGGAGGAAGAAGGGCATAGCCTGCATGACTATGCAGAGATGAAGCCAATCAGAGACCGGTGGGATTCTGTGACGTCACCGCACTAATAAGTCACGGGTTGCGGACGCTGGGGAGTCATACGCTCTCTACTGTACTGATTAGGGAAGTGCTGCCGACGACTGCTTGTAAGAGCTCTTATGAAGAAACGATTTTTTATACAAGCGATTTTTGGGGGGGAGTCTAGTTGTTCAGAGATGCTTCTTTACGTTCTTTTTCTGAGTTTGTTGGGTATTGGATCTGAAAGTCCATTCCAGTGTGCGTCCATGCAGCTGCTTATACTTTTAAATGCTATCTGCATCACGACATCGGAATTATCAATCAGTGATCTCTAAGCTGTTCCTGTTGTATTCATTAGGAGTTGAGCGAGTATTATCGACCAAAGTTGAATCGGCACGGTTTTTATGTTGATCGGAATTTTTAGATCACGCGATATTAGGCTAAAAATCTGTGCATAATCTAATTAATATCGCGCCCATTTTCGGGCACTTCCTGTCATTTTGGGCGGCCAGCAAATCTGCTTGAGAATAGGCAGGGTGAGCTGTATGTGCGAAGTATGAATGGATGAGTATGGTTGCGATTGGCTTGGAAAAAATCACATGACCTCGTTTTACATAGAACAGCCATATCTGTTTCTGCCTCAGTGTGTGTCAGCGTCTCATAGGAATATGCACGTGCACTCAGTCTCTGTGCAAACAGCTCAGCGAAATTATTCTATTTTTGGTTCACAGGACAGCTATACTTTTAGCTCGTGAACCTTACAACTTAGGTAGAATCAGAGAGTTGCAGATTTTAAGATAGTTAGGGCTGAGAATTTTAATAAGGGCATCTACCGCTGTAAAGTCTACGGGGGTGAGCGGGGGGGGGGGGGGTTGAGGCGCGAACACAGACAAGCTCTTTAAAGGATACTGGGCTATTGCTGCACCACGACTTAGGGTATACATTGCTTTGCAATAGGCTTTATTATTTAATAGTTTTCTGTAGATGAAATATTAACTTGGATGTTGGGCAGCCTGAATTATATTAGGATACTGAATCTTTTCTATAATTGCAGGTCTATTTGTTAGGTGCAAAACTCCACTTTTTTATCGTATAATTTCAGATACGTTGTTTTTTTTTCACTTTTGGCGGAGGCCAGCCTTTGTTATAGAGCCACCTTGCCGTTCAATTTGAACTCTAGCAATTTTGTAGTCCCCAGGTGTATGATAGGTGCCCAAAAATTACCTTTTATTATCCGGTCTCGTCACTCGCGCGTCTGACACGTGTTTTTTTTCACTTTTGGTCAGTTAAGCTTCTGTTGTTAGAGGTACCTTGGTGTTATTATTGTTGAAATCCAGCAATTCTGTAGTCAACCACAGGAGTATTGATAAGGTGCCAAAAATAACTTTTATTATCAGGCTTATACATTTCAGATAGGATGTTTTTTTCACTTTTGGTCAGTAAGCTTTGTTGTAGAGGTACCTTGCAGTTAAATTTGAATCCAGCCAATTTTGTAGTCACCACAGGTGTATTGATAGGTGCCAAAAATGACCTTTTTTTTTCGGTGATATACAATTCAGATAAACGTGTTTTTTCACTTTTGGTCAGGCCAGCGTTGTTGATAGAGGTACCTTGCAGTTAAATTTGAATCCAGCAAATTTGTAGTCACCACAGGTGTTTGATAGTGCAAAAATACCTTTGATTATCCATATACATTTAGGATACGTGTTTTTTTCACTTTGGTCAGTCAAAACTTTGTAGATAGAGGTACCTTGCAGATAAATTTGAATGCAGCAATTTTGTCGTCACCACAGGTGTATTCATAGGAGACAATATTAACTTTTATTAACAGTATACATTTGAGATACGTGTTTTTTTTTCTCTTTTGGTCAGGCCAGCTTTGTTGATAGAGGTACCTTGCAGTTAATTTGAATCCCAGCAATTTTGTAGTCACTACCACAGGTGTATTCAAGGTGCCAAAAATACCTTTTATTATCCGTTACACATTTCAGATACGTGGTTTTTTTTCATTTTGGTTCAGTCAAGCTTTGTTGATAGAGGTACCTTGCAAATAAATTTGAATCCCAGCAATTTTGTAGGTCACCACGGTGTATTGTAGTGCCAAAAATTACTGTTTATATCTGTATTACATTTCAGGATAGGTGTTTTTGTCAGTTTGGTCTGTCAAGCTTTGTTGATAGACGGTACCTTGCACTTAAATTGATTCCAGCAATTTTTGTAGTCACACAGGTGTATTGATAGGTGCAAAAAATACTGTTATTATCCGTTATACATTTCAGATACTGTTTTTTTCACTTTTGGTCATCAAAGCTTTGTTTGATAGAGGTCCTGCACTTAAATTTGAATCCAGCAATTTGGTAGTCCACCACAGGTATATTGATAGTGGACAAAATACTGTTTATTATCCGTTATACATTTCAGTTACGTGTTTTTTTTCACTTTTGGCGCAGGCCAGCTTTGTTCAATAGAGCCACCTTGCAGTTAAATTTGAATCCTGCCTTTTTTTAGTTACAAGTGGTGTATTGATAGGTGCCAAAAAATACCTTTTATTATCCGATATACATTTCAGATATGTGTTTTTATCACTTTTGGTCAGTCAAGCTTTGTTGATTAGAGGTACCTTGCACTTAAATTGTATCCAGCAATTTTGTAGTCTCCACAGGTGTTTGATAGTGCAAAAATACTTTTATTATCCGTATACATTTCAGATTACGAGTTTTTTTCACGTTGGGTCAGTCAGCTTTGTTCATAGAGCCACCATGCACGTAAATTGGAATCCAGCAATTTTGTAGTCACCACAGGTATAATTGATAGGTGCAAAAAATAACTTTTATTATCCGTATACATTTCAGATACGTGTTTTTTCACTTTTGGTTAGCCTAGCTTTGTGATAGAGGTACTCCTTGCAGTTAAATTTGATCCAGCAATTTTGTGAGTCACCACAGTTGTATTGCATTTAGGTGCACAAAAATAACCTTTTGTATCCGTAAATATTTCAGATACGTGCTTTTTCACTTTTGGTCAGGCCAGCTTGTTGTTAGAGGTACCTTGCACGTTAATTTTGAATCCAGCAATTTTGTAGTCACCACAGATGTTTGTAGGTGCCAAAAATACCTTTTTTTAGCCGTATACATTTCAGATACGTTGTTTTTTTTCACTTTTGGTCAGGCCAGCTTTGTAGATAAAGGTACCTTGCAGTTAAATTTGAATCCATGCAATTTTGTAGTCACCTCAGGTGTATGATAGTGCCAAAATAATACGGTTTAGTTTCCGTATACCCCCCATTTCAGGATCGTGTTTTTTTCACTTTTTGGTCAGTCAAGCTTTGTTGATAGAGGTACATTGCCGTTAAAATTTGAATCAAGCAATTTTGTAGTCCACCACAGGTGTATTGATAGTGGGCAAAAATACCTTTTATTATCCGGGTATACATTTCAGATAGTGTTTTTTTTACTTTTGGTTCAGTCAGCTTTGTGTTGATAGTGGTTGCCTTGCAATTAAATTTGAACACCTGCAATTTTGTAGTCACCACAGGTGTATTGATAGGTGCACTTAATACCTTTATTATCCGGTAAAATAAATTTCAGTAGGTGTATTTTTCACTTTTGGTCAGTCAAGCATTGTTGATAGTGGTACTTTGCCACCTTAAATTTGAAATCCAGCAATTTTGTAGTCACCACAGGTGTATTGATATGGTGCCTAAATATAATTAACCTTTTATTATCCGTATATACATTGCAGATAGGTGTTTTTTTTCACTTTGGTCGTCAAGTTTGTTGATAGGGTACCTTGTACATTAAATTTAAATCCAGCCGAATTTGGTAGTCAACACAAAGGTGTTATTGATGATAGGTGCCAAAAATTACGTTTATTATCCGTATTCATTTTCTCGCTCGCTAGTGTTTTTTTCACTTTTGCGTCAGTCAAGCTTTGTTGATAGAGGTACTTGCACTTAAATTTGATCCAGCAATTTTGTAGTCACCTCAGGTGAATTGATAGGGTGCATAAATACCTTTTATTATCCGTATACATTTCAGATACGTGTTTTTTTCACTTTGGCGCAGGCCAGCTTGTTCTAAGAGCCACCTAAGCAGTTTAAAATTTTGAAATCCAGCAATTTTGTAGCACCACAGTTGTATTGATAGGGGTGACAAAAATAACCTTTTGTTATCCGTAAATATTTCAGATACGTGATTTTTCACATTTGGTCAGGCCAGCGTTGTTGATGAGGTACCTTGAGTTAAAAGAATCCAGCAATTTTTTGTAGTCACCACAGATGTATTGATAGGTGCCACTCAAATACCTTTTATTATCCGTTATACATTTCAGTTGACGTGTTTTTTTCACTTTTGGTCAGGCCAGCTTTGGTTGATATTAAGGTACTTGCAGTTAAATTGAATCAGCAATTTTGTAGTCAACACAGGTGTATTGATAGTGCCAAATAATTACGTTTCTTATCCGTATAACATTTCTGATACGTGTTTTTTTTCACCTTTGGGCGCAGGCCAGCTTTGTTCATAGAGCCACCTTGCAGTTAATTTGACTTCCAGCAATTTTTGTAAGTCCCTCGCTCGCGCTTGTATGAATAGGTTGCCAAAAAAATACCTTTTATTATCTTTATACATTTCCAGATACGTGTTTTTTTTCACTTTGGTCAGTCAAGCTTGATTGATAGATGGGGACCTTGCAGTTAATTTGAATCCAGCAATTTTGTAGTCACCTCAGGTGTATTGATAGGTGCCTAAATAATACCTTTTATTATCAGTATACATTTCAGATAGTGTTTTTTTTCACTTTTGGTCAGTCAAGCTTGTGATAGAGGGACCTTTGCAGTTAAATTTGAATCCAGCATTTTTGTAGTCACCACAGGTGTTTGTGATAGGTGCCCAAATACCTTTTATCTTCCGTATACATTTTCAGCGAGGTGTTTTTTTCTCACATTTGGTCAGTCAAGCTTTGTTGTAGAGGTTACCTTGCCGTTAAATTTGAATCCAGCAATTTTGTAGTCACCACATATGTATTGATAGGATCAAAAAATACCTTTTATTACCCGTTATACATTTTCGTTACGTTTTTTTTTTTCATTTTTGGGTTTCAGTCAAGCTTTGTTGATAAGGTACCTTGCATTTAAAATTTTGAACCCAACCCCAATTTTGTGGGTCACCACAGGTGTTTGATGGGTTCCCAAAAAATACCTTTTTTACCCGGGGTTTTATACATTTCAGAAGGGGGGTTTTTTCTTTTTTGGTCAGTCAACCCTTTGTTGATAGAGGTACCTTCCCAGTTAAATTTGAATCCCCCAAATTTTTTTTTTTTAAAACCACAGGTTTATTGATTTTTTTTGGCCAAAAATCCCTTTTATTTTTCCCTTTTTTACATTTCAGATACGTTTTTTTTTTCATTTTTCCCCCAGTAAGCTTTTTTTGATAGAGGACCTTAAATAAATTTTAATCCAGCAATTTTTATTCCCCCCAAAAGGTGTTTTAAATAGGTCCCCAAAAAAACCTTTTTTTATCCGTAACTTTTTCAGAAGGTTTTTTTTTTCCACTTTCCCCCAAGGCAAGCTTTGTTTTTTGGGGACCTTCCCATTTAAATTTTGGGGTTTTGGGCCAAATTTTTGTAGTCACCACGGGTGTATTGTAGGTAAAAAAAATACCTTTTATTATCCGTTTACATTTCAGTTTTAGGGTTTTTTTTTCCCCTTTTCCCCCAGCCCAAGTTTTTTTTATAGGGTTTACCTTGCATTTTAAATTTTGGGAACCCAACCCAATTTTTTTTTGATTTGGGGGAAATTTGAGAATAGCTGTGTTTTTTGGGGGGCCATTTTTTAAATTAAAGGGGATTTTTCCCAAAACCCCCTTCCCATACCTTCTAAAATTTTTTAAAAAAAATTCTTTCTAAAACTTTGGACCCGAAATTCAGGTGGTAAGCGAGCAAAGGCAGGGGGGTAGGACATGGAGGTAGAGGTGACGAGAGAAGGTGCTCCTTCCAGTGCTGGCGACAACACGCATGCCAGCGGATCGGATCGGTTTTTGCAGGACCGTCAGGCCGGTCATCGCTGGGTCAGGGGCCCTGTGAATCTCAGTATCGAACGGCGTAGCCAATCTGTTCTTCAGGGTTAATGCAACTTCGCACTCGCTCCAGCAGTCTTACTCCTCGTACTCCCCCCCCCCAGTCATGGCCCACAAATGTCGTCGTTCAAGCATCCTCGCCATGCGTCCAACATGAATGCGAAGGCAGCTCCAATAACAACTCGTGTTACCACCACTGTGGATAATCCATTTTCTGAAGACCTCTTTGATGACAAAAATGCGGTTGGGGTCAGAAGGCATGTTAAAGTTCAAGAGGCCAAAGAGGATGATTTTGTCTACCTCTGACGCCCAGCTACTGATGCCATCAGGGGAGGAAAGGGAAGTCGGTCAATCGGCCAAAAAATCCTGGCGCAGGTGGCAACTCTTTGCTGTGGCCTCTTGCTTTAGCCCGCAGCTCCTGGATGAGATGTCAGGACGACCAAGTCACCTGTGTGTTGATGATGATGACGACATTGCGGATCCAACGTGGTCTTGTCAGCTGAATTTGCTCTTGCGATTCAGCGCTTCATCACTGGCGAGGAGGAAGACGATGGGGTTAGTGTCAATTACGGGGTCCCGCCTCAAAAAGGTGAGGAGGGCGGTCGCACAAGTCCGCTGATATGTTTCCGCCTGCCCCCGGTCAAGTTGGAAACCCCGCTCGTCCTCGACTTATCAGCCGTCAAAAAGGTCCAGGAACTCTCAAGCCTGGGCTTCTTTGAGCAAACCTCTGATTTCACACAGCGATGTCATATGCGCCTTGCTGTAACGCATACAGTAGAGGCCAAGGGAATCTTAAGGTGGTTAACCACACCATAATGTCTAGCACATGCAGCGAGATGCATGAGTTGTAAGGAGGGGAACACTTGGCAAAAAAGGGCCGACCGACGCCGGGCCTCCAACCACTATCACACCCTCTGTCTCCGCCTCCTCCTCCTCCGCCCACCACCAAGCGTTCTCTCAGCTGCCCATTTCTCCAGAGTCATGATCAGGGATCAGCCTCCGCTTCACGCCTCCACCGTCGCGCCGAAGTACCAACAGCCACATCCAGTGACCCATCCTACACCCTTTCCTTCCGCAGTTTGACGTCTCTCACGTGCACGCCCTACAGCGGCCAGTCTAGCAGCCAGCCTTCCTGTCTTCCAGGTTTGGGAGCAGAAGAACACTTTATACCCAAACCAATCCCAAAGCCAAAAGCCTGAATGTCAGCATTGCCAGGGTATTGGCTTGGTAATGTTGCCTTTATCTGTCTGGTGGACACAGATGGGTTCCGCCACATCTGGCCTTGCTTGCCCCCAATACCAGATGCCGAGCAGGGCATTTATTGCCAGAAAAAGCCGTCCCTACCCTGGCCACCAGCCACGTGTCATCTAAAATTTCAAGCGGGCTTGTCTGCATATGTGTCCGGAAAAGGTCCATCTGACACCGACCACATGACTAGTAAGACGGGCAAGGCCGCTTTATCTCTGTGACAGCTCCCTGGATAAGTTGGGTGGATGTCCTCTGTTGGTGACGGTGGTTCAGGCTCGGGACGCACGCTCTTCAAAACCGCAGGGTTGGTGCAGGGCTCTTTTCCCCCAAGGTCCTCTGGGGGATCACGTGCCCAGAGAAAACAGCCGTGTTGAATTAATCTGTCTTGGAGACCGTCCACACACCAGGTCAGGAGCTATCGAACGGACCCGAGCGCTGTGTCTGGGGTGACAAAGACCTTGTGCCAGGCAAGGTGGTGCGCCGATAACGGGCGAATCACGGCACGCTCGCCGCCTTAAGATCTCGGTAGGCTGGAGCACATCCTTGCCTGGCACATGTCATGACGCTCGTGTCCAGAAATTTATAAAGAGCTACCCGGGTTGAAACTGCCAATTGTGAGGAAGGCTCGAGGTCTGAGTTTGCACTTCCGCCATTGCACCTGCTTCCGTCCCGCCTGGCTGCGTCGCTTGCAGCGTTCAGCTCGGCCTCCCGTCAACCGTCTCATTGTGGACGTTGCAACACGCTGGAATTCCACCCTCCACATGCTCAGCGATTGTTTGGCAGCAGCGCAATGCGATTACCAGTACGAAGTGGTCACATGGCCAGACAAAGCAGCGGTGCGGACTCGGGGTGTTGGAGCCACCGAGAGTGGGAAGCAGGTGAAAGAGCTCTGCACATCCTTGCCAGTTTGAAGAAGCCACCATAAAGGGGTCCTCACGCTGTCAGGATGTTCGGAGTGGATTATGACGGCCTCAGTTCGGGAAATGCCCTTTCAGCATGAGCATTGTGGTGATCTTAGTTCTTAGAAAAAACGATCGTTGGAAACTCTGAAACATCACGTCCCGACAGCCGACGGCCGGGAGGCTACGGACAGGATTTGCGGGACACGGCAGCCTTTCTCTCCGTCGAATCACATAGGGCCCGACAGTTTCTCAATTTTTTCGGTCTTCATTATGCAGTGGTTCGGGGTCCAGGGCTAGTTGCAAGGCGGCGGCCGCCATCAGCTATCAGGGTGCATCATCTCAGGCAAGTCAGGCTGTGGTTGAAGCTGTGCCGGAGGGAAGGCGGAGGAGGAGGAGGAGGTATTCTAAGGACACCGATTGTACTGACGTCCCTTGCTGGAAAGAGGTTGGCGCGACATTTGTGGCGGAGGAGGAAGATGAGGAAAGATCAGTTTGCTAGTGCCCCTCGACCCAGAGGCTTGGAAATCAAGGCTACATCTTTACATGAGTGCTTGGATGCTCTTTCCTCCAACATGTATTCCTCGCATTAACGGCCATCAAAATGAACAACAGTTACTGGCGTGGCCACCCTCTGGATCCCCGGTACAAACGAAACTCAGCACTTTCTTTCACCCACCCAAATAGAGAGTAAAATGAGGGAAAATGGGAGGCTTGCTGTTTGATGCAACTGGGAGACATCTGTATGCGTTCGCTTTCACAGTTCTGTCATAATGTCACGTTGTGGAACAACTCAGCAGACGTGACAGCAGTTGAGTGTGCACAAATAGCCGTAGCGGCAAGCAAGCAGCAGGCATGGTGCAGAAGCCTAAATGGGTGACCTCTGGTCAATATTTTGTTAACACAGCCTCACCAACCATGCAATTGCAGGGCACACGGAACAACACAACAAGAGACAGCTTAAGATCATAGGTGCACGTATATCTTGCGTGGATCTCAACACCGATGTTTTTGTAGGACTGTGTCCAGACCCATTGACTATACTGCGGTATCCAAAAATGGACGAATGGCCCGAGCTGGCTCTCCACGCCCTAGGAGTGTTGTCCTGCCCAGCAACCAGCGTCATATCTGAGCGGATCTTCTATAGCACCAGCTGGAGGAGTCATTATACAGACAAATCGTCATCCGGCTTTCCAGCAGTTATTGTGAGAGCGTTTGACTTTAATTAAGATGAATCAGGCATGGATCTCTGTATGATGTTGTGGACCCCAGAATTCGCCGAGGTCACCGATTTGTTGCTGGTCTGACTTCACATTCCTCTCGCAAACTATGATGAAGTTGGTCCTCTATAGTAAAACTTTTTTTTAAAATTGATCATTTTCTTACTGCAATATTGCTTATTCTCAGTTCCCGAACAGTTCTTTTGTTTGCTTTGACTGTTTTGCTTGTGAGGAGTACTGTAAAAAGTCACAAGTTCTCATGACAAAACCATATTCCATTTACTCACTTCTTATCTTTAGAATTTTTTCGCATGTCAATGGTGATTGGGGTCATATTGCCTCACAATTTTTAACAGTGGCTGAGACAGTTCAGATTTATTTTTTTGGGGTCATGTTGCTTGTGAGATAAGTATATTCATAGGTCCTTTGAGACAGAAATGTTTATGGCTTCTATGTGGCATTCTCCTCTCTCAATGTTAACAGGTGGGTGTAGAGAAGTCAATTTTTATAATTTTTTGGGAGACATGTGCTTATGATAATAGCAGCCATACTACAGGTTTCATATTGCTAAGAAAAAATTGTTTATATAATAGACATTTGTTCTCCCCCCTCACAAATTGTCAAATGTGGCTCAATGGTCATGTTTTGAATTTTTTGAGGCATTTTGTGTGATATGCAGCAATACTAACAGGTCCTTCGACGTATTATAAAAAATGTTAGTTTTACTAACAGGAACCATTTGTTCTTCACAATTGTCAAGAGTGCTCAAAGGTGATAGGGCTGGTCGAAGAAACAAGGAATATGTAGGACACTGTTAATGGGACCACATATTGCAAAATGACTTGTTTTGACAAGATCTTTAACATAGCTATTCCATCACTTGTATTAGAGGACAAACGGTCTCAGTGTTAATATAATTAAAAAAGAAGGAGAAACATAAGACATGGTGGGATTCATCCTATTTTAAAATGTGTTTTCTAGAATATTTAAACTACTAAAAAACTTGCAATGTACAAAATAGCTGTTAAAAAAATTCTCTGAATTGTACAAGGGAGGAGTACAGGAAAACTTGACCAGATGTAGGTAATACAGAAGTGGACATGGGAGTATGGAGCACGGACGATGAACTAGCTACAGAGACCATTTCCTCCAGCACTTTGAAAAAAATGAGAAAAAGAAAGCCAAGAAAAAGGGCACCCGGGGGTAACAGGGGCGTTAACCCCCAGTATTTCCAATGAAGCTCAATTGGTCCCACTTACGGAGGGGCAAACGCTACCCAGGTCTTTGACTGTGTACGAGGGGAAGGTGGGGGGGGTTTTCACATTCCCTTTCCGCATCTGCTTCAGCACGACAGTTTTCGTTTTCTCCCCCCCCCCCCCCGGGCAATTTTAACCTGCGTGAATAGATACGGACGCCGCCTGGGGTTCACCCACCCCCTGTACTCCGGCCCGGGTCATGCTGGGCCAGGACGGGGTTGTCAATGTCCACAATAAAAAGGGGGTTGAAAGACTCCTTTTTCGGGCCTTTTTTTCTGGGGGTCAGACAGGTTTAAAGGTCATCTGCGGTCCCGGAATATAGTCAAGTCCTTCAACTAAAATGGTGGTTTAAAGATTCTTTTTTCCCGGGACTTTTTTAAACTGGGGTCAGACGGTTTTAAGGTCATCTGCGGTCCAGGGGCAGGTAGTCAATGTCCAGTTTAAAATAAAATGGTGGTTTAAAGATCCTTTTTCCGGCACTTTTAATCGGGGGTCAACAGGTTTTAGGTCTCTGCGGTCCAGGACAGGGGTTTGTCAATGTCCATTTAACTAAAATGGTGGTTGAAAGATCTTTTTTTTGGCACTTTTTAATCTGGGGGGCAGACGGTTTTAAGGGGCATCGCGGTCCAGGAAGGGGTTTGTCAAAATTTTTAGTTCAACTAAATGGGGTTTAAAAACTCCTTTTTCCGGCATTTTTAATCTGTGGGTAGACGGGGTTTAAAGGGGCATGCGCGGTCCGGAAGGGTTTGTTAATGTCCAGTAAACTAAAATGGTGGTTTTAAAACTCCTTTTTTTGGCCCTTTTTTTAAACTGGGGGTCAGACAGGTTTTAAAGGTCATCGCGGCCAGGACAGGGTTTTGTCAATTCCAGTTCAACTAAAATGGGGGGTTGAAAGACCCTTTTTCCGGCAAATTTTAATCTGTGGGGCAGAAGGTTTTAAAGGGGCATGCTGTGGGTTAGGGCAGGGTTTGTCAAGTCCAGTTCAAATAAAATGGTGGTTTAAGACTACTTTCTTCCGGACTTTTTTAAACGTGGGTCATGAGGTTTTAGGGTCATGCGCGTTTCCCGGCAGGGGTATTTTAAATCCGTTCAAATAAAATGATGTTCAAATAATACTGCCCTTTTGGCACTTTTTTTAAATTTTTGGGGGGACAGGTTTTTGGTCATGC
>JAODAL010062061.1:0-19953 GCA_025379985.1 Phyllomedusa bahiana | reverse complement strand
AGGTTTGGAAAACTTTTGCTGTTACCAATGACTGCTCCTTTAAACTTGTGTCACTGCTAATCATGAAAAAGCTAAGTCTTCGTGATGTTTTAACTGAAAAAGTTGACCACTTTTTAATACCTGTGACAAACATAAGGACTTTAATGATCAGATCATCACTTCAGGGGCATCTATAAATGAATATGTATTGGTTAAGTGCAAGTGATAGAAACAACACAATCTTAGAAAGTCCTTTCCATACTTGTTTCTCACAAAATCGGACATGATAATCAAACCCATGCTATTATCAAGACAGCTCACTTCACCAAACCTTGTGAAACAGTCAACGAAATTAGACTACAGCTACACTCCCCAAACCTCAGAGAATATTGGAAATAAGATCACTCTTAAGACAAATAAAATACTTGACTTCATAGAGATTCGAAAACACCAATTTGAAGACTCCAAACACCATAAAATATTTAAACTTTATTAATGATTAAAATACACATAAATATAAAAAAGATATATAGAAATCCATGAACACACAATGAAACCTACGACAACCTAGCCCAGAAAAACAGCCCAATGGCAATATTATATACTAACTAATGCATAAATATATAAATACCAAATGTAAGAACAGACACAAAAAATAGTAAATAGGGATATGCATACAAAAAATATAATAATAATCAATGAATACTTAACCCTATAAATAGTGTAAACTGGGCGAGGAGGTAAGTAACCCAACGCACGTTTTGCTCTGCGCTTTGTCAAGGGAAGTGAACAGTGGATATAAACAAGCCTCCTTATACAATACTAAACAGCCAATCAAAAAAGACTGCAAATGATGGATAGAAATTTTAACCAATGAGGAAATAATACATTGATGGACATATAATGACACGAATGATAGCAAACAGGAAATAACATAAATATACATTAAGAAACAAATATCATAAATAAACCATGTGGTTATAACGAATAAACATGATTCTGAAGATAAATATTAATAAATAATAAAATATCATCCATAAATTTCATAAAAAAGAAAGAAAAATACTGCCATACCATGTTAAGAATGCGCAGTGGAACACAGATGCGCTCCACCCGCGAGAAACGGAAATGACAAACCGGAAGTAATCACAATGGCATACACATACACTAATATTAAAACAACCAAATTCTAAAGGTTATTATATACCATCAATGATTTTAATGCAACAAAAAATGGAGAGCTGCCGTGCAGGATTCAAAACACGCTGTGGAACGCAAATGCGTAACACCCGCAGGAATTGAAACTGATCGAGTGGAAGTGACCGCAAAAAAGAAGTGCCAAAGAGAAAGTAACATCGTGGCACGCATATGCATTCTACATGTGAAATATTGAAAAAGCGTGAGATTGTGTGTGCCAGTGTTATAAAGGTGAAAAACCAAATACAAAGTGCAAAAAAATAAATACAAACGAGTGATGAACGAGATAAAATCAATGATGATTACAAAAAAGAATAGATTGCATGTGTATGTCAAAGATAAAAGGCATTTAATCAGGATGGATATGTATACATAAAATAAATATTTAGAGTGTGGATGGATATGTATACATAAAAAAATATTTAGAGTGTGGCCTTATGATGGGGTTCCTTTATTTCGTCTTTTTATATCATGGACACTATTTACATTCATTCATGGAATTACAGGATAAGTTTTACATATATTTAATATTATATAATTAAAATACATATATATAATATATATATATATATATATATATATACATTATATATATATATATATATATATATATATATATATATATATATATATATATTGTGGGGGTCACCTCCGTCACAGGGACCACAAACCCCAAATGCATTCACTTTAGCTGGGTTTTATTAAACAAAGGTCCAGAACATAAACGGCTTATCTTCAGCAGGGATGCAAAAACGGAACTTACACAGAACCTTGCATCAGGCAGTAACGCATAACATAGAACGTATAATAGGTTCAGCTCACCACACAACAAAAGTAGCAGCATGGCACAAGGGTAAGGCCCGCTTTCCTGAGAGTGACTTAACACCCACGATCCTTCCTCTCCAACTCCAGGCTTGGAGTGGCGTACCACACCCAGGACACCTGACCTTGTGGCTTTTATAGGCCAGGGAAATCCTGGGATGGATATATGGGAGCAGTTCTCCCACCCAACTCTTAAGACTGCTCCAGTAAAGCCAGACCCGGAATCCACTGCTTAACCCTTTAAGGCACCCTGACGTTCCTGTACGTCATGGTTCACTGCCTGTTAATGCACCATGATGTGCAGGAACATCATGGATGCTTTCTGTCTCCCTGTGCAGAGATAAGGTGACAGCTCCTTGCTAATTGCTGTTTCTGATAGCTAAATAGCACAGCTACAGAGCAGGTGATCAATCATTGCAGTCCCGTGCCGAGGATCGAGGATCGCTGGGATTGGTCAGTCAGTCTGCTGACTCAACAATTACAGCTGATTCACATCCCAGGATCTGTTCTGTGAGAGAGAGGGAGGAGATCGGATTACTGTGCTGGGTCCTAGTGCCCTGTGCTGCGATCTAGGCTGTCACAGCCGGAAATACTTTATTAACCCCTCCACTGCCTAATCACTTCACTGCCCCTGTGATCTATTTGTGGCAGCTGTCTGATCAGACAGTTTGCCACTATTAAGTTCCAGCAATTTTCTGCCAGTGATCATCACTGGCTCATACAGTGAAAAACACACCAACAAATTAACCCGTTCATGGCCAAGTCCCTGGTCCCCTCACTCATATTGTTATAGCTGTCTGATCAGTTAAAAAGACAGTTTGTAACTTCGGTTCCCATGTCTGTCACTGCCCATCACTACCCCAATAAAGCGTTAACCCCTTCTCTTCTTTCAAGTATTCAAGTTATCCTTTTTTTTCTTTTATATATACATATATATAGGGACAAACAAAAAAATAATTAATACAAATATTATTATACAAATAATTTGGGGTGACTGCTTTTATTTAAAAACAATTTAAAATTTAAAAATTAAATTTTTCATTTTCATGGCCCAATGCTAAGAACATCTGTGAAACACTTGTGGGGCTAGTATACTCACTAAACCTCTAGAAGTATTCCACGAGGAGTTTAGTTTCCAAAATTGGGTCTCTTTAGAGGACTTTATTAAGCTTTAGTAAGAAAGTGTGTTAGAAAACCTGAAATGGTGCCTGAAAAATATTGTAAAACAAGAAGGTGCTCCTTCAATTCTGAGGCCTGTGGAAGAGTCAAAAGGCGCATATGGGACACAAGTGGGATATTTCTAAAAACTGCATAGTAAGGAGAATCATTATTGAGTTGCAATTTCTTGGAAAAATCTACGGGGTTCCAATGAATAATGAACAAAAATCGAAAAACGGCAAAAAAAATTTAAATTTTGAAATTTCACCTTCGCTTTTCATTGATTTCTGCGAAATACCTAGAGGGTTAATAAACTTCCTAAATGCTGTTTTGACTATGTTAAGGGGTGTAGTTTCTGAAATGGAGTCATTTATGGGGGTTTCTAACATACAAGCCCCTCAAAACCACATCAGAAGTGGCATGGTTCCAAAAAAAATCTGTTCTGCAAATTTTCTTGAAAATGTAAAAATTTGCTACTAAATTTCAAAGTCCCCAAATGTCCTAAAAAATAATAGGATGTTTAAAAAAATCATGCCAACACAAAGTAGACATATGGTAGATGTTCATTATTTACTACTTTGTTTGGTGTGACTATGTGTCTTATACACAGAAATTTTTAAGCTTTGAAAAGGGCAAATTTTTCCAAATTTTCAAAACATTTTGATATTTTTCACACCTAAACAAGGATTTTATCAACTAAAATTAATTGCTAAATTAAAGCACAACGTGTCACGAAAAAACAATCTCTGAATCACATGGATAGGTCCAAGGATTGAAAAGGTATTCACAGATCAAGCGGCACATGTCAGATTTGAAATAAAGGACTTGGTCCTTAACTTCAAAACAGGCTTAGACCTTAAAGGGTTAAAGCAGTGATGAACAACATAAATAAGGTGTCTGCAACCTAAGGTTGCAGACCTATTTAACTGGCTTACTCCTCCGTAGCCCAGAGGTACGGTGGCACATATCGGCCTTCAATGACAAGGCCATGCGCTTTGTCACATACCCCCCCCTCTTCCCAAAGCCGAGGGGCTGGGCACTTTCGCTCACAGGCAATGCACCCTCGATAAGGCGTCTGCATTCCCATGCAGTTTACCAGGTCTATGCTCGACCTTGAAGGAAAAATCCTGCAATGCCAGAAACCAGCGCGTTATTCTGGCATTGTTGCCTTTTTTTTTAACCACATCCATTTTAATGGCACATGATCATAAACTAGTGTGAACCATCTACCCAGCAGATAATACCTGAGTGTGTCCAAGGCCCACTTATTAGCCAGGCACGCTTTCTCCACAATAGAATAATTTTTCTCTGCCGGGGACAGTTTGCGGCTGAGATACATTACGGGGTGTTCTTCCCCATCTATGTCCTGCGACATTACTGCACCCAGGCCTACATCAGACGCATCCGTCTGGCCTATGAACTCCTTAGAGAAGTTCGGAGCTACCAGGACTGGTTGGTTATACAAGGCCCGCTTCAGTTCACAAAAAGCTTTTTCGGCCTCTGGAGACCACTTAACCATAGCAGACTGGGACCCTTTCGTGAGTTCGGTTATAGGGGCGGCTATTGTGGCAAAGTCTGGCACAAACCATCTGTAGTAGCCTACAATGCCCAAAATTGCCCTTACCTGTTTTTTTGTTAGCGGGCGTGGCCAACCTTGTATGGCTTCTACCTTATTAATCTGTGGTTTGATTAATCCTCTCCCCACAATGTATCCCAAGTACTTGGCCTCTTCCATACCAACCTCACATTTCTTAGGGTTGATGGTAAACCCTGCTTTCCTTAGGGCGTTTATGATAGCCTGCAGTTTCCCTAGATGACTTTCCCAGTCCTGGCTGAAGATGACGATGTCATCTAGGTATGCTGCGGCATATTTCCTATGTAGGATCAGTAGACGATCCATGGGCCTTTGGAAGGTGGCTGGGGCTCCCTGCAGACCAAAGGGCATCCTGGTGTAATGGTAGCACCCCTCTGAAGTGGAGAAGGCAGTCTTCTCCTTGACTTCCTTTGACATGGGAATTTGCTAATACCCTTTGGTGAGGTCTAACGTGGTGATATAATGGGCTGCCCTAGCCTCTCAATAAGCTCGTCTACTCTCGGCATCGGGTAGCCATCTGCCTTAGAGACTTCGTTAAGTTTTCTGTAGTCATTACAGAAACGCCATTCCCCACTCGGTTTTGGCACCAGGACCAAGACCACAAACACCAAATTCATTCACTTTAACGGGTTTTATTAAACAGAAAGTCCTGAACATAAACAGCAGTGGTGCAAAAACAGAACTTAAACAGAACCTTGCTTCAGGCAGTAACGCATAACATAGAACGTATAACAGGTTCAGCTCACCATACATCAAAAGTAGCAGCATGTAAGAAGTGTAAGTCCCGCTTTCCTCAGAGAGAATTTACACGGACGAGCCTTCCTCTCCAACTCCAGGCTTGTAGTGGCGGAACACACCCAGGACACCTGACCTTGTGGCTTTTATGGGGCCCGGGAAACCCCGGGGATGGTATATGGGAGCATTTTCTCCCACCCAACTCTTAAGACTGCTCCAGTAAAGCCAGCCCCGGAATCCATGTTTTTAAAGCGTGTGAACAAAAAAATAAGGGTCGCAACCCCAAAGGTACAGACCATATAACTGGCTTACTCCACCGTAGCCCGGGTACGGGGCACATTCACCCCTTAAATGAAAGGGTTTGCGCTTTGTCACAAAAAAAAATATATTGAAAGGGCCCAAAGGGCAAGGTGGTAAAGGGGGGTATACATAGCCCCAGATTTCTCGCTCAGGTATGGCGAGACTAAGACATGTACCGAGAGCCGGGCCCTCGGTGGGGGTAAAAGCCGTCACTTAGTTTGTGTCAGCTGCTTTAAAGCGGTTGGGCACATGTTTATCCAAGTATTTGCTGTGGAAAACACAGTTTAGCCCGGGGTTCCGGGCTTTTACCGGGAGCATAAGAGTTGGGGATGGGGGCTGCTCCCCATGCCCTCCCGGGGTTTTCGCAGGGCTTAAAAGTAGTAGTCAGCTGACTAGGGAGTGTTACAGTTCAGGCCAGGAGCGGGCCTGAGAGGTACACAAAGTCGAACTCCGGGGACAGTAGAAAGGGACTATTTTTGTTTATTAGTTCAACGGCAGGAGTTTTATTTTGTGTTTTTTGAAAATTTTTCTTTTTTGGCTGCCATTACAAAATAAACCCCGGACAAAAACCTTGTTTCCACAAAAAAGGCTGTCTGTGTCCCCCATTTGCCCCGGGGATTTGCTGTCCCAAAATCGAGCTCCCCCCTTTACAATTTGGTGGAGATGCGGGCATACGTTTAAGAGACTGTACTCTTGGGGAGCCACAGGGGTTTAAAAGACAGTTGCGAAATCCCAGTCCTGGGTAAAGGGGCCACGTGTCAAAACCAAGAGGCGAGTATGGAGGAACTAATAAAACAGCGGTGCAGTAAAACCCCCACCTGCAACAAGCCTTTATGCACAGCAAGAAACGAACGCACAGCAACGAGTTTGATGAGAACCCATAAAGGCGCAAAGTGAAACAAACCTTCTGTTGGCGGGTTCCCCAAAAGAGGGAAAGGGAGCGAAACAGGTGAATCAGTCCCCCCACAGGATACAATCTTGGCAAAAAGACGGGGTGACAGGGGCTGCAGGCGGCCCCCGACAGCTGTGCAGAGCGCTCTCGGAAAAAGCGGCAGAGGATGAGTCAGGCTATCGTGCCGTTCAAAAGAATTGTTTGAGGGAACAACTACCCAAGCCCGGGTGGGCGGATGTGTGGCCCCCTTTCTACGGGGGAAAAACCCCGAAGGTGTACTTTGATTTAACAGGTCCAGGATCCCCAAAGTCAACCAATCCGGGGAGAGACCCCTGGCTCGGCTCGGAGTAAACCATGGCTGTTCAGAAGGTGTGTACTCCGGGGGTACAACCCGAAAAAACCTGCGCGGTCAAGATGTATAAAATTTTCCATCTGACAAAAAAGTGGCTGCAGCCGGAGGAGCTAATCCGCAAAGATGCCCGAAGGGGTGGTGGGGTGCCCGCTTCATACGTGCCCTGCTGTGAGGATTCAACGCTGCCTTGGATACCCCGACCCAAAAAGCGTGGATGACGGGGTGTCCTCGTGGAGCTTTTTTACCCCCACAGAGGATTTCTACAGGATTTGCAGCCCAGGGAACCAGAAAAAGGCCATCAGCTGGTAAGACTGTTTCCTATTACTGTGGGGCGAGACTGTACGGCAAGGGGGTGGCCGCTGTCAGAACGCCCCGGTAAATGGACCCAAGTCCCAAAAAGGACTCTATACTGGGCCCAGGGCCCATGTAGTCTTTTGGCCTGCCGGGGTCTGGGGACAGTGGCTGCAACTCCCACTTCAAAATGACCTTGGATTGGATTTGGGGAAGGCGCAGGTCGTATTCGCCAGGCCTGCTTACGCTGCCCAAAGGGACAATATGGGGGACGTCAGTTGTGCCCTGTCCAAAGGGGAGGCCCCACCCCCGGGTAACGGCTCTTATGGTTGGGGAGTTGTGCTTTAGCCAAGCAGTCTGGTATCTGCGACTAAAATCCAACTTGTTGCGGGGGGCGTTACGTATTCAGGGGACTTTAAAGGATATCCCACAGCTGTGATCACTGTGGAGACTCCCGTGGGTCTGTGAGCCATGAAGGGGGTGTCGTACAAGAACTTGCACACAAGTGATTGGGGAAAGGGGATTTCCCCGTTGTTTTGGAACATGTGGAAAAAATAAGCAGAGCAGGGCTGTAAATCACAAATCCCGTTTAAGGTTGTAACCCGTACTAAAGCGTGCCCCCTGAGATTGATTTCTCAAGTTTGCAAATTCCCAGGGAAATTTGGTACCCGGCAATTAAGGGATCCCAATTGGGAAATCCCTTTAAAAAAGTGTTAATTATCAATGGGTCATCCAAGACCTTAACTGAGTTTGTGTATCCCCAATTTGCGGCCCAAAAAATGACCTCCTATTAGAATAAAAAAGACTCCGACTGAGGTCATGAGCAGCTGGTGGTGCCAAAAATCACATATTCCCCGGGCATTGGAGCGGGTCATTCCAAGTGTGGGTGGGCCCCTAGGAGAAAAAAAAACTGGGAACTATAGAGGGGAAATTTTTTCGGGCCCGGGGATTTAAAAAGGCCCCTAGAGGACTTCTGCCATCCGGGGCCCAGAATGCCAAGTTAATGCCCCCGCCACAATTTCGAACCCGCTGGTTCCACTCCCATCATTTAGGCCCCTTTTGAGCGTTACCCTGGATTTTAGGGCCCCTCCCAAGTCGCAAGGGGTCCCCAGCACATATTAGTCGTACTAGATTATGCCACGTTACCCCGAAGTCATCCCGCTTGAACACGTCATCAAAGTCATTGCACGTGAGCTGTTTCAGATGTTCACCAGAACCGGCATCCCTAAAGAGATCTTGACAGACCAGGGGACGCCCCTTTATGTCAAAAATTACCAAAGAGCTATGTCGGCTCCTGAACATCACCCATCTGCGTACGTCTGTGTACCATCCCCAGACGGATGGCCTGGTAGAACGGTTTAACCGAACTCTTTAAAAGGGATGCTTTTAAAAAAGGGAGGGGACAAAGATGGAAAGGACTTTGGGGGCGTCTGTTACCATACTTAATGTTTTCCCCTCCGAGAGGTCCGCAGGCGTCCACGGGTTTATCCCCATTTGAGCTACTGTATGGTAGGCATTCCCGTGGGCTGTTAGATTTTGGCTAAGGAAAATGGGAACAGGAGCAAACCCCCCACCCCAGTGTTTTTTAGACCACATAGCGGACATGAAAGACAGGATTACGGCAGTTATGCCAATCGTAAAAGAACACATGCAGCAAGCTCAGGAAGCACAGGCCAGAATATACAATAGTTGGTTTACGTGTGTTGGTTTAAGTGCCGACCGTAGAGAGTAAATTCCTAGCTAAGTGGCAAGGTCCCTAGGAGGTCAGGGAAGAAGTAAGCGGGTAAATTACAAGGTGTACCCGCCGGGGAGAAGAAAGCCCTTACAAATTTACCACATCAACTTCCTAAAACCTTGGACGGACAGAGAGGTTCTCACAGCAGAAAGGGAGGCCAAGAAAGTACCCAGCACTGAGTTACCCGAGGTCCGTATTTCCCAGTCATTGTCGGCAGTTCAGGTACAAGAGGTCAGAGAGTTCCTGCAGAGGAATAGAGAGACCTTCTCAGCAGTACCAGGTCGGACGAATGTCATTGAGCATAACATTGTGACAGACCCCGGCCAAAAGGTGAGGCTGAGGCCGTATCGTGTGCCAGAAGCTCAGAGGAAGGCTATCTCAGAGGAGGTACAGAAAATGTTATCCTTGGGAGTTATAGAGAGGTCAAAAAGTGGCTGGTCAAGTCCAATAGTCCTTATCCAAATAACCTGATGGCACTCTCAGGTTTTGTAATGACTTCCGGAGGTTAAATGAGGTGTCAAAGTTCGACCCCTATCCCATGCCAAGGGTGGACGAATTGATTGAATGGCTGGGCCCTGCAAGATATATTACCACCCTTGACCTGACCAAAGGGTACTGGCAGGTGCCACTCACCAAAGAGGCAAGAGAAAAGACTGCTTTTTCTACGCCTGATGGCCATTTTCAGTACATAGTACTCCCCTTTTTGGGCCCGCATGGGGCCCCCGCCACTTTTCAAAGAAATTATGGATATAATCCTACAGCCCACAGAGCATATGCAGTGGCCTACTTAGACGATGTGGTCATCTTTAGCACAGACTGGGAATCGCATCTATGTAAGGGCCAGGCAGTGGTAGACTTTATTTCCGGGAGGTGGTATTGACAGCAAACCCTAAAAGAGTGCGATTGGTCTTGAGGAAGCTCGCTACTTGGGGTACAATATTGGACGTGGGGGTTTTTAAAACCCACAAATGGACAAGTCGAGGCTAATTAAAAATTGGCCACAAACCAGTCTCAAAAAAACAGGTGAGAGCCTTTCTAGGGATCGGGTGGAAAATTATCGAGGTTTGTCCCAAATTTTGCCACCAACGCAGCTCACCTGACAGACCTTACAAAATGGGCTAAGGCCAATAGGGTAAAATGGGACGAGATGTCAGAAGAAGCCTTCCAGAAATTAAAAGAGGTCTTATGTAAGAGGCCAGTGTTAATTGCACCCGACTTTAAAAGGGAGTTCATAGTGCAGGCAGATGCCTCCAATGTGGGGTTAGGGGCAGTCCTTTCACAGGTAGTTAATGGTGAAGAACACCCAGTGGTCTACCTAAGCAGGAAGTTAACATTGTCGGAAAAAAATTACGGCATAATTTAGAGGGAGTGCCTAGCTCTTAAATGGGCGATTGAGTCCTTAAGGTACTATTTGTTGGGCAGACAATTTAGGCTGGTCACCGATCACTTACCTTTAAAATAGATGGCCCAGAATAAAGGCAAAAATGCTAGGGTTACCAGGTGGTTTCTTGCCTTACAGGACTACAAGTTCTATGTGGAACATCGTCCTGGATTTCAGCAAGGCAATGCGGACGCGTTGTCATGTGTCCATTGTCTGAAGGCACAGTGTGCTCCTCCCCACAAGTCTGAGCAGAGGGGGGGGGGGATATGTAAGGCCCCAAAGGGCAAGGTGGTAAAGGGGTATACATAGGCCCCAGGGGTTCTTGCTCAGGTATGGCGAGACTAAGACATGTCACCGAGAGAATGGCCTCGGTGAGGTAGAAGCCGTCACCCTTTGTTTGTATCAGCTGCATTAGGGCGGTTGGCCATGTTTATCCAAGTAGTTTAGCTGTGGAAACACAGCTTAGTCCGGGTCCGGCTTTTACCGGGAGCAGTCAAAGAGTTGGGTGGGTGGCTGCTCCCCCATGTTCCAGTGCCAGGTTTTCATCTGGCTATATAAGTCAGCTGACTGGGGTGTGTCTACAGTTACAGGCCAGGAAGCTGGGCCTGAGAGGCTACACCACAAGCTCCAACTAGCAGACAGTAGTAAGGACTACTTTTGTTTAGTTAGTACTCAGACGAGCAGGAGTTTTATTTTGTGCAATATTTGTGTTGACATTCGTTTTGGCTGCCATCTACAAAATAAACGCCGGACAAGAACCTTGTTTCCACTACAAGGCTGTCTGTGTCTCCATTTGCCCTGGGACTTTGCTGTACCACCGAGCTCACCCCCTTACAAGTTGGTGGAGGATGCGGGCATACGTTTAAGAGACTGTACTCTTGGGGAGACCTACACCCGGTTAACAGACAGTTGCTGAAATCCCATGTCCTGGGTAAAAGCGGCCACAGTGTCAAAACCAGAGATGGCGAGTATGGAGGAACTAATAAAACAGCTGGTGCAGTTAAACCTCCACTGCACAGCAAGAAACGAACGCACAGCAACGACGTGTGCATGAGGAAGCCATAAAGGTGCAAAGTGAAACAAACCTTCTGTTGGCGCAGGTTCACCAGAGAGCGACTTCCACTACAAGGCTGTCTGTGTCTCCATTTGCCCTGGGACTTTGCTGTACCACCGAGCTTACCCCCTTACAATTTTATATATATATATAAATTTATATATATATATATATATATAATATATATATATAATTATATATATTGTGTGTGTAAAAATGATTTATTTATTTTTTTCTCCTTGCACCGGTTATTTTATAATAACTACTATACACAATGATTTTATGTATTGATATTTATGTATTGATATGTAATAATCACACATTGCTAAATGTTTACATCTTTAATACTACATAGTTAGTGCGGTTGAAAAAAGACACATGTCCATCAAGTTCAACCAAGGGTGGGGAAAAAGTGGGTGAAGGGAGGGAGACAAGGATTTTAAGCCCAGACTCCCCACTGGTTAATGCCCTGAAACCCAAAAGGCAAGAACCAATCTGCTCCAGGGGAGACCCCCTTTCTGACCCTGGAGCCGCCACCAGCCAGGATCCAGAATTTTACATAGCTACATACGCATTAATATTCTTTCAGGTAGTTATCTAAGCCTTTCTTGAAACTCCCAATTGTTCCTGCTGTAACCGGCTCCTCAGGCAGGCTATTCCACAGATTTACAGTTCTTACAGTGAAGAACGCTTTTCTCCTCTGGAGATTAAATCCTTTTCTCTCTAGCCAAAGGGAATGTCCCCTTGTCTTTGGAGGTGGCTTTACCTTAAATCATTTTTCCCCCTACGTGTTGTAGGGACCAGTTATATATTTATATACATTAATCATGTCCCCAAACCCGGGGTTTTTTCTAAAGACTAAATGAGTTAAATTCTACTAACCCTCCCCTATAACTAAGATGCTCCATTCCTCTTATAAGTTTGGTTGCTCAACTTTGCACTCTTTCTAGCTCCATTACATCGTTTCTATAAACTGGAGCCCAGAACTGAACAGCATATTCTAAGTGAGGTCGCACCAATGCTTTATACAGCGATAGAATTACATCCCTGTTAGAGATGGGCGAATTTCTCAAAAATTCGGTTCGGTCACTTCGCCGAATTTTCCGACAAAATTCGTTTCGGTCCGAATTACTTCGGCACGAATCACGTTAAAAAACAGCTATTTCCAGGCTGCCCAGAGCCTGCAGGGTGCTGTTAAGAACGTTGTGCCATGCTTAAATATGCAGAGGGAGCTTGGTTTGGTCTTCATACAATGTTGTGTTTTTAGTATGAACGCACATGACTGCCGCCGCTCTTAGAATCGCTTCACTATAAAATGCCCTGGGCACTTATGGGGGCAAAACGGACCAAAAAAACTGAAGCAGGAACTTATCCTGATAAAGTCATGGCATCAAAAGCTGGAAAAAAACAAACAGAGAGCTCAGGTGGCAACATTAGTGACAGAGTGTGGAGGTGATGACAGGAGCAACATCATGAGGTCAGACAGTGGCACAATGACATTCTGGAAGTGGCAAAACAGTACCAGGCCGCAGAGTGGCACAATGACACAGTGTGGAGGTCACGGTGGCAGCAGCATGAGGTCAGGCAGTGGCACAATGACAAATTCTGGAGCTGGCAAAAAAGGAGTAGGCCAAAGAGTGGTACAATGACACAGTGTGGAGGGCACGGCAGGAGCAACAGCAGCAGCATAAGGTCAGACAGTGGCACAATGACACAGTGTGGAGGGCACGGCAGCAGCCACATCAGCAGCATGAGGTCAGACAGTGGCACAATGACAAATTCTGGAGGTGGAAAAAAAAGGAGTAGGCCACAGAGTGGAGGGCACGGCAGCAGCCACGGGAGCAGAAATGAGGTCAGACAGGGCACAATGACACAGTGTGGAGGGCACGACAGGCGGCACAGCAGCAGCATGAGGTCAGAGAGTGGCACAATGACATTCTGCAGGGGGCAAAATAGTATTAGGCCACAGAGCGGCACAATGACTGAGAGCGGAGGTCACGGCGGCAGCAGCATGAGGTCAGGCAGTGGCACAATGACAGAGAGTGGAGGTGATGACAGGAGCAACAGCATGAGGTCAGAGAGTGGCACAATGACATTCTGGAGGTGGCAAAACAGTACCAGGCCGCAGAGTGGCACAATGACACAGTGTGGATGTCACGGCAACAGCAACAGCAGCAGCAGCATGAGCACATAGAGTGGCACAATGACAGAGTGTTGAGGCGGGGGCAATACCAGTCCCTGGTAAAGACGGTTGGTAGGCAGATGGAAAAACTATCAGCAGATTGTGTGGCATCAGGCGGGGGGCGGCATCAGAATAGTGGCTGAGCAGGTAGTTTGAACCCAGACTGACGCCTAAGGCATTGGTGTGTGGAAATCCTGGCCGATCCACGCCTGATTCATCTTGACAAAGGTCAGTCGTTCAACATTTCCCGTGGACAAGCGGGTTCTCCTTGGGGTAACGATGGCCCCGCCGCACTGAACACCCGCTTGATGCCACACTACTGGCGGGAAGGACAGCTTTCCACTGCAAACTCGGCAAGTTGCGGCCACACATCCAGTTTGGCTGCCCAGTAGTCCGGGCGGATCTTCAAACTGGGGTGGCAGAGTGCTGTCCAAGTAGGCCACAACCTGTTGGTTCAGCGAATGCTCCATGTCCTGCTGCTGCTTCTGGTGCCTTCCCTCCTCACTAGGGCGGGTGAAGGAAGCTGCTCATTAGTGACTCCAGACTTAGGTTACTGCTGATGGAGCTGGTCCTGCTCCTACCCCCCCACCTTCCCCCAGCAGCCGCGGCAGTAGTACGTGAGCGCTGAGGAACCCCCCGGTCTGACCGGGCCGAGGGGGGACGATGCCGCACATAGGCAGCGGCCAACTGATTAGGGAGGATTTCCCTTTTAAGTATTTGAGTTTTGTCTTCCCTCTCAATAGCTGGGAAAAAGGCTCCCATTTGGACCGGTAGCGGGGTTTCCAATAGGGTGGAGGAGCCAGAAGTCATCCCTCTCCCGGATGCTGCCCTATTCAGCTGTCACTAGCCAGGCAAATAAGCATGCTGCGGGGACATCTGCACAAGTGACTCGAGGGGCTCCCTGCCTCCATTTCCACTGTATACTGCCACGGTGCTTGGGAGTCATCTGCCTCGTCTTCCTCATCTCCATCCACCTCCCCCAGCTGCTCCTGCTCTCCTCTCTTGTCCTGGGTAGAAAATCCACTCATTTCACCAGACAATGCTTCTGCTCCAATGTCCTCCTCCTTCCTCCTCCTCCATTTCAGTCCCACCGGACTCATGTGGCCACGAGATGTGTCGCCACATCTCCAGCCCCCGGCCCAGACAGATTTTTCCCGCATCTGTTCCAGGACATGAAGCAGTGGAATGACGTTATTCATCCCGTAGTCCTGGCGACTGACAAATAACGTGGCCTCCTCGAATGGCCTCAACAAACGGCAGGTGTCACGCATGAGCTGCCACTGGCTGACATCAAAGTTACACAGGGGAGTACTTCTGTCTGCCTGGATCATCAAAAAATCGTTAATGGCCTTTCTCTGTTCATACAGTCGGTTTCCCAAAATGTGCAGGCTGGGAATTCCAGCGGGTGGAAAATCGCATATCAGAGCGTGTTGGGGGAGGCCGTTCTGCCGCTGCAACTCGAGGAGGGTGTTCCTGGCTTTGTACGAATGGATAAAGTGCATGCACAGTTTCCTGGCCATTTTTTAGAATGTTCTGAAAATCGGTGGAAGACTTCAGGAAAACCTTTTTACAACCAGATTGAACACTGCGCCATGCCGGGCGCATGGACCACCCCTCCCCGGTGCAGCGCGGACACCATGTTCCTCCCATTGTCCGACACCATGGTTCCGCTTTGCAGTTGGCGCGGAGCAAGCCCCACATCGATTTCTTGCTGCATGACGCGGAGCAGTTCCTCCCCTGTGTGACTTCGTTCGCCGAGGCAAGCTAGGTGTAGAACTGCGTGAAACCGCTGTGCCCTACACATGTGGTATGATGGAGCAGTTACTTGTGGAGGCTGAGATGGTGGTGGTGGTGGAGGAGGAGGGGGGCGGACATTGGCGGGAGGAAGCAGCAGTTTTACAACGTGGAGGAGGGAAAAGCGGCGTCTCCTGTCCAAATTGTTGGTGTGGGCCCGGGCAGGAAGCACACTCACCCAGTGGGCCGTAAAGGAAATGTACTGGCCCTGACCGTAGTTACAGCTCCAGACGTCCGCGCTGCCGTGTACCTTGGAACAAACCCATAAGCTCAAGGACTGGGCCCACTTTCTGTTCTACATATTTATGAAGTGCTGGTACTGCCTTTTTGGAAAAGAAATAACTGCTTGGAACTCTCACTCTCGGCTCGGCACAAGCCCTTAGTTCTCTGAATGGTGCAGAGTCCACCATAAGGAAATGGAGGGCCTGCAGTACCAACAACTTGGACAGGAGCACGGTCGCTGCTGCACCTTAGGTGGTTGGATGCATACTGTTGTCTCTTTACAATCGCCTCTCTGAACGACTGATTGCGCCATGATTAGCGACGAGCAGGAGCATATAGACCGGGAGAGGATGTCAAAGAGAAACAGCTGCCTTCTGCAGAGGTGGTGGAGCCTTGACTGGCTGAAATGGCAATGCGTGCCACTGGCGCTGCTGCTGCTGCGCGGCAGGATGGACCACCACATCTGGCCACGTTTCTCCCAGGCCACCCGGGATGGTGACGCTGCATGTGGTGTCGCAGGGCCTTTGTGCCATCGTTAGCTACCTGGCCTCGCTTCACTTTCTGCCCACTGATTCTACTTATACACATTTTCGGCTCCTCCGTTGTCTTAGCAAAGAAATGCCACACCCCGAGTAGCTGATTTTACCGCCAACGTCCGCACTGAGTGACTAAATGCCGCCGCTGCCTCGCTGAGCCCTGTGCCGCTAAATGTCTTGGACCTGGGGAAGCGGGTTTTCTAAACCCCCTGGCCGCTTGGCTCCCGACCTCACACTGCTGCTACCCTGCGACTCACGGCCACACAACCCACTTGCTGGCTGCGCCGCTGCCCGACGCGCAAGCTGACACCCTCTTCTCCTGACGATGTTTAAGCCCTTGCTTCACCCGGCTCCCAAGTGCGGTCGGCTACTTATCATATCTATTTGTGTTTATCGTCACTACTGTCCTCATCACGGTCTTGGTAAGCCGGGCTGACCTCTCACCACATGACCTCCATGGGCCCCTCTCCACATCTATACTTTGCCGGGCCTACTGCAAGAAGCTGGGGATATTGGCCCCATTTCTTCGCTGCCAAAATAGCTGCTGACTGCCCTCCTCAAATTGTTCATCCCCCGCTTTTATAGTGGCGCTGAGCCCAGACCAATAGTAGATCCCTGGCTGAGGGAACTGGATGGGACAGAGGGGGCTGAGGACAGGTGAGGGCCGCTGACCCGCTCCCGGGCCATGCCAATAAGTGTTGTGTCTGAGGTTCCCCCCGACTCTTTGGCTGGGGTTGTCAGATGTCATCTGGGCGGAAGAGGATGACCTAGTCAACCAATCAAGAACCCTTGGGTTGTGAACAACACGGCCGCTAGATGACAGCGGCAGTTGTGGCATCACCGAGTGACCCTGCTGCGACGTCCCCTTGCTGTTCTGCGACCCTGGGCCCGTTTCAGAAATGTTTGTGCCACTGCCATCGCAGTTGCAGAGCCCGCCACCTCTCTGTTGACATACTGTTTGTTCTAAAATGTACAGACCCCTGTTTGATGAAGAAACTATCTGTATATGATAAATATACACCCTGTTTTTGACTCCAAAATGAACCCAGTAACAAGCTTGGGTAACCCTTGGATATAAATTGCGCTCCACAAAAGGCCAGGAAAAATTTACTTGTATGTGTCGTTTACAAGCACTGTGTGTTTTACTAAATGTAAAAGGCCAATCAGGCTTAATTAACCGTCGCTGGTGAAATTTTGCTACAAAGGGAAAAAAGTATATATTTCGGTGTTGAAAAAGACGGTTTATTTTTGTCAGCACAGCAGCAAAACAACGCTTAAAAAAACCCTGGATGAAAAATTCGCAAAAGAATTGAGCCACCACAAACTAGTAGCTTTGTAGCGTGTTACAATGGTGTATTTTCTACGCCCCACAACAAGAGATTAAATTGTAATTAACTTTTTTCTTGTGAATTAGGCTACAAAAAAAATATTTTATTTGGCGTTGAAAAAAACGGTTTATTTTTGTCAGCACACCAGCAAAACAACGCTTAATTAACCCCTGGATGTAAATTGCGCAATAGAATTGAGCCACCACAAACTAGTTGCTTTGTAGCGTGTTACAATGGTGTATTTTCTACGCCACACAACAAGAGATAAAATTGTAATTAACCTTTGCTTGTGAATTAGGCTACCAAAAAAAATATATATATTTGGCGTTGAAAAAGACGGTTTATTTTTGTCAGCACACCCGCAAAACAACGCTTAATTAACCCCGGGATGTAAATTGCGCAATAGAATTGTGCAGCCAAAAATGAAGTGGTATTTGTATTGTAAAACGCTGTTTCTTTAAATGAATAAACAGGACTGGGTTAGATCCCACTTGGATATTGAATGTTTTTTGCAGCTGCAGTGGACGCACCCCTGGATTTCAGATCCAATACCCCAAAAAATCAGAAATAGAACATTCAGAGAACAGTCTCTGAGACAAGCTGAGACACCCCACAAAAATCGCTGTGTAAAAATCAGTTCTTCAGAAAGCGCTATCACCCGCAGCAGCACCTTCCCTGTCAGTACAGTGGGGAGGAGTGTGAGCCTCCAGCGGCGCGCCTTTGGTCTTATATAGTGCAGGTGACGTACAGAATCCCGCCGGTTTTCTGATTGGCTTCATCTCTGCACATGTCATGCAGGCTATGCCCTTCTTCCTCCCAGAGTGCTTTGCCCCATGTAACGCCATGTGCTCGCAGCCATTTTATCAATGAAAAGCACACTTCGTTCCCGCGAATCCCCCCAAAGTTCGATTTCGTTACGAACCGAAGTTTTCCTAAAATTTTCAAAACGAATTCCTTCGTTTAAAACGATTCGCCCCCAAAACTCTAATCCCGTCCCACGAGGGCCCGCTTTTTTTAATAAAAAAGCCAAAATCCCACTTGCCTTAGAGGCAACTACGAATTGGGAAACCTTTTTCTGTAAAATTTTGATCCCACAAGAAAAACCCCCGATTTTTTTCAACAACGATTTTTCCAAGTTAGACCCCCCCAAGGGTTTTTTTTTTTTTTTAAAAAAAGGTTTTATTTTAGGTTTTCCCCAAATAGGTCCCCAAAAACAAAGGGAACAACATTCTCAACCCAAATTTTACAGAAGCTTTGCAGTAAATTTTAGTTCAAGAAATATACAATTGAGAAAATCATGGGCATTTTATGGATATTTTCCCCAAAAAAGGGAAAATATAATCTTTCTACAGTTTGTTTATTTCCCTTTTCAATTTTAAAAATTGGAAAAAAGTCACTTAGTCAGGGGAAAAGGGGACTTTTAGTCTTTCACCAAGGGGTTTTTCCAAATGGATTATAAAATGTTTGAATCCCAGACTTTGTCATTAAAGGTATTCAATCTGACAGATAAGGTACTGACATCTTCACAAACAGATGTTTTAAGTAGGGGATTGACATTTGTTCCTACATCTAATTTTAATTTGTTCACAGCAGTAAAAGATCTACAACTATTTGCAAAGCAATTGATTTTGAAGAAACTACATCAGAAGCGTACCTGCGATAGTTTAATTTTTTTAAAAAGCCACGAAAAAAAAGGCCCCTTGTTAAATTTTCATCATTAATTGATGAACAAATAAGACCTGAACCAGGTAAGTTTCCTAAATCGATTATACCATTTCAAAAAATTTTTCCCCCTTTTTCTTTATTTCCCCCAAAATTGGGGGTTATTTGTAAAAATGGTGACATCAGAAATTAAAAAAATGTACCAAATTGGGGGGGAAATTTGGGTTAAAAAAAAAAGAAAAGGCCCCAAAAAAAAACTGAAAGGGAAGAAAGATGTCATCATTAAACCATCTTTAAAAAGGTTTGGGAAAGTCGTTCTTTGGTCATGTAAAGCTTGTGAAAAAGGGGCTTTCCGACAAATGCGATAATAATTGTTTCAAAAAAAATTTAAACCTTTAAAATTTCCCAACCCCCTAACCTTAGAGGGGGTTTTAAATCAAATTTTTCACAAAAACAATTAAAAAGAAAACTTATAAACAAATCAACAAATGAATTATTTTTATACCCCTTTTCAACCAAAATTGCCACAATTTTTTTAACCTTTGGTCCACAAAAAAATTTAACATCTCCTCCTGGGAGTCCTATTGTCTCTAGTCGAAATAGCATTTGTGAACCAATTTGTAAATTTGTTGAATTCTTCTTACATCCGATAGTGGAGACTTTGCCTTCATATATAAAAGATACTAATGATGTCCTTTGCAAAATTGAACACCTTCAATTTTGAGGGGGGGATTTAAAC
>JAODAL010062060.1:0-19955 GCA_025379985.1 Phyllomedusa bahiana | reverse complement strand
AATTTTAAAAGAGGATTAGAAAAACCCAACCAGAGATCCTGGGTCTCCAAAAGAGACTCTGCCAAGCGCCTGTGTGCCAGAAGAGGATTTGAAGATACCAACCCAGAATCCTGGGCACCAGAAGAGACATCCAGACGCCTGTGTAAACGAAGAGGGTTCGAAGTTTCCAAGCCACAAATCCTGGGTCACCAAAAGAGACGTCAACTGCCTGTTACCGAAGGGATTCTGAAAACCAAGCCACAGCCCGGGTCACCAGCTCGACCAGAAAGCCCACCAAAAGACTACCCATCTATCCTTGAACCCCACAGACCCTGGGAAAAACCAGTGCTTTCAGGCACAGACACCTTTAGAGAGTAGGGACAGCTAGCCCAGGCCTTTCCTCAGTACATACCTTTGTTACCAAAGGGAGAGGGAAAAACCCGCCAGGGGGTTTGTCGTTTTGTGTTGCATTGATTCCCTCCTTAAAAAAGTCCCTGGTTTACACAACCCTTAATCTCTGGATTTATTTCCAATTGGGGTGCATCATGCGTTACTAATCCTTCCAGAGAGCAGTAACACGTGGAGATTCCTCGATGGTGTCTGGTGAATCCAGTCTAGTGTTCGGATTATCCCAAACCCGAGCACTGCACTTGCTCTTAACAGACCCAAATCATGCCCCACATGTAAGGGTGCCATCAGGACAGTACTGGCAATACTTCAGTCAGGGACCATGAGGGGCAAGATAAAAGTGATTCTACAGGTGAGCCAAAGCTTTGATGTAGGGGCCCTAAAAATCATGATCCCAGCCGGCCCACTTACCCTAATTTTTTTCTCCAAACCCCCCCCCCCCCAAAAGGGGGTTGTCCAAATCAAAAGAAAATGATTTCACCAGTTTCTTGGGCCTCAAGTAAAATTAAAAAGCTTACCACACCCCTCTTTTCCCCACGCTGCACTCCCCGGGCTACGACATACCCACGGCTAAACCATTGGACACACAAGCGGGTTAAGGGGGTCCCATGAGCATAGGGGTCCTGGATGGTCAGAGGTATGTCCTCAGGATTCCATAGGTTCTTTGCCCACCAATTAGTTTTGTAGGCAGCAGGCAGCGTTAGGCTGTGAGGGATGCATTGTATTTTATTTTTTTGGCTTCAGGTGAAGGGGTCTGGTGTGATATCATGCATTGCTCAGGGGCCCATAATGCTGTGACAATGGCCCTGAATTTTGCCCTACGCTGTCACTCCCTTCCGGTGACATCCCCGTTTTGAAGTGACAACATAAGAAAACCACCTAATTCCTAAATATTATAGGGTGGAGAAACCCTAAATGACCATTGCCCGGTATCAAAAACTATCACAAAAAAAACACCAAATATACAGATACCTTCAGGCTAGATATACAAATAAAAATTAATTTAAAGAAATTTTCTAAAACGGCCTGAATATTCCCCATTATACCCTACTAATACAATACCTAACAGCAGCGGAGAACCCGCCCCAAAAAGGGCGACCCCACACAGGAACCTACCCTATAAAAGACTACACCATCCCTCAACTATGTGACAAACCCCTAATAAGTAGCCACAAAAAAACCCACTAGCATACAAAGAACCCAAAAAAAACAATAAAACTACAACAAAAGAACCAAAAAAAAAAAAGAACAAAAAATTTTTTTGTCCCCACGCGTTTCCCCCCCCAAAAATGTGGGGTTCATCAGGGAACAGACCATAAAATACTATGTCGGTAGCTAAATATCTATAAGAGGGGAAAATGTATAACAGGGGTAAAAATAATCCAGAAAATTTTAAAAGAAATATGGTTAAGCAAAAAAACCATTAGATACCACAATGTATATACACTCACTCCCCCTTTAAGGTTTTGCCCGGGGACAGGAAGAGGGTAAGTCCCAAGGATGTGGGAAAAAAACCACCCATTCCAAGCTGGGCCGGAAAGATACGGCCAAAAGACCGGGGAGTCATGGTGCTGGAACCGGAGATCGAGGAGGGTAAGTATAAGGTTTTTTTATGTTACTGGGGGCCTGAGAGCTGGTGCATACATTTCCTACACGAAGGCCAACCCCCCTATGGGCAAAAGGCTGAACGGTCGTCTTTTTTTTCCCTTTCAAAAATGTAACCATAACTAGGAACCCCCCCCTTACCAACAAGTGACAAATTTTATACTCACAGCCCGAAGGATTGGGGCGGTTCACACCCAAGGTGGCGAGTGTGGATTTTCTACACCTAAAACAGGGAGTGGAGCCGGGGTCGTTCCCCCGCTGTTTTAAACCCTCTAACCCACAGCGATCAAGCCACAAATCTAGACTTCCCCTCCATTGGCCTTCCCCGTACAGATTTGGGTGTATGGTTACCATAACAGCTGAACCTAATTAAGGCTTCAAGCCCCAGTTTTAGTTTTATTACTTCCTGCTCAGACAGGAAATATACAGCGCCATCCCTTTTTGCTCTTCTGCTTACTATATAATGCAAAAGGGGGTTTAAGCGATTGCGCCCCCTAATGGGCAAGCAAAAAATGAACTAAAAAAAAAGAAAAAAAAAAAACCCAAAAATCCAAAACACCACTTTTTGGATTTTACAGTTAAAAAGAAATAAAAAAAACACACAAATTGGGGTTTTTTTTTAAATGTCTGATCTATTTAAATATAACATCCTATATCCCGTACAATTGTAAGAGAAAAAAAAAATCCAAGCACCAAAATTTAAATGCAGTTCCACAAAAAAAACACATCAGCCTCACAAATATGTTTATCACAGAATTTGGTGCGCAGAAATAAGATGTTTTATTTTTTTTTTTTAAAGTACTTTTAAAATAAAGGAAACCCACAATTTTGGTACAGCAAATCCACACCCTATAGAATACAGACAACAAATAACAAAGAGTGAACAACATAATAACAAAACCTTACTAATATGGGGCAAGTACTCGTCTTCTTACATTTCACCCTACATTTTGGGATACTTGCAACTTCTCAATCACTTTTTATTACAAGTTTTTGGGGATGTGACCAAAAAAATTTTGGTGTTGGGAATTTTTTTTCTTCTAGTGCATTCACTATAGGTGACATGCCCAAAAATTGGCGGCGCCGTAGCAGTTTTCATGCGCATTAAATCAGTGTAAACTGCTGCTGAAGGTGCGATCCTTTCAAAAATCTGACGTCGGGTATAACTTACATAGTAAACTTAATGCGCCTAAAAGGACGCATTACGCAAACTGTGGGAGAATTGTGTATCAATAATAGACACATTGGGTTATGGAGGCGCACAGCGCATTATTGCTACTATATGTAATGCACATTTCCATGTGTCGTGCCCGGCATATAATGCACCTAGTTTTAGTGTACGACAGTTCATTTACATCAAGAATATGGCGTCAAAAGTGTTTTTGGTGCAAAATAGAACAAAAAAAGGTGCTTGTGTATTGGGACATGTCGCCATATATGTATAAATGATGTTATATAGACCGGACTTTTACAGGTGTGATGATATCAATTTTGTGTAACTTTTTATTATATTATATTATATTATATATATATATATATATATATATATATATATATTATATTATATATATATATATATATATATATATATATATATATATATATATATATATATATATATTCGGCACGGTTTTTAGGCTGATCGGAAATTTCCAGTCACGCCATAGTTTAGGTGACAATCTTACAGATAATCTATTACTATCGCGCCATTTTCAGCGTTTCCTGTCATTTTGGCGGCCAGCCAATCAGCACCGAGGATAGATGGGGGTGAGGAGGATGTACAAAGTCACCACTTTGCGGTGTATGGATCTCATTTGCTGCAAAAATCACTTGACCTTGTTTATTCTATGCTGCTGCATTTCCTGTTTGAGCTCATTCTCCGTCTATCACACTTCATAGCAGGACGTGTCTGCGTTTAAACCAATAGCTGTTCTAACAGCTCTGATAGTCTCTTCTAATACAAAAAACCATCCACCTACAGCTTAGAATAGAGTTAGATTAGAGAATTTCACTGCTTATTTAATTAGAGAAAGTTTTAAGGATATCTACTGGTGTGTGCAGCTGCGGGACTGCGGGGGGTAGGGGGCGGCGCCAGCAGGAGAGGTTTTTGGAAGAAAGATATTTTGCAGCTCAGTGTGTTCTGTGATCTTCAATTGAAAAAGCATTGTTTTTTTACCACTTTTTTGGCCAGCAGACCTCTGATAGGAGTTGAAATTGTCCCTATGTTTTCAGTTCTATTGCAATCACTGTGTGTCAGTGTTCCCAAAACCGGCATAACTTATCCCTATAACTTTTAAATGGTGTTATTGAAGTCCGTTTGTCTGTTTGCCGCAAAGAGCTCATTTGTACGCAAATTGTGTTATACATATTTCATAGTAAATTATGCCTGTAGTCAGTGGTGCGAAGGCCGCCATATTAATCCATATAACATATAAATACTCTTATTGCAGTCCGTGCATCTGTTTGGCGCAGAGAGTTCAGTTGTAGATTTAAGGGTCATGCTGAGTTCCAGGACAGGGATAGTCAATGTCCAGTTCAATAAATGATGGTTCTAAATCATACTGCCTTCTGGCACTTTTTAATTTTGTGGGTGATGCAGGTTTAAGGGTCAGGCTGTGGTACAAGACAGGGATAGTGAATGGTCTGTGACTTTTTTTCTGTGGCTTTTATAACCTAAGTGTGTTGCCTAAGATGTAGCACGTATCCATTTGACTGTTGTGGATGTTAATTTCAGCTTCTCCAGCCTTGTTTGGGTGTAATAAATGAAGGTATTGTTGCTCTCCATAGACTTTAAAAGGTAACGCTCATAATCGATGCCCTTTTGAAAACCTTATTAGCGGCCCACATCGACTATCGATCGATCCGATAGCCAAAGCAATCGCCAACACTACTTTAGTGTTGCGCAAATAAAAGTTTCATTTTTTTTTTTACAAGGTTTGATGGAACTTAGAAAAATAGGGGTTAGGACAACCCAAGACCCATTCTTATCTCTAACCATAGAGGTTGGGTTAGGCTAGGTGTTTTTAAGGCATTTTTTTTATGGTTTGACTTACTGGTCCGGCGACATTCCTCTTCAGATCCAATGTCCTGTCCAACATCACTTCTAGTTGGCATAGAATTGGCATAGAATTTGGGTGTAAGAATGAAGGTGTTGTTCCTCTCCCATAGACTTTAATGGTCATCGCTCATAATCTATTATCGACTATCGGAAATCATCTTGATAATTGCCGATATCGACTATTGACAGAATCGCTCATCACTAATTATATATATATATATATGTTTTCCATTTACTTTTTTTTTACACTTTTACTTGTAGTCCTCCTAGGATACTTGAACCCTAGTTGATGCAATTGCTTGTACACTGTTCTGTATTATACCAATAATGCAAAAGGAAATGCCAATATGGGATTCTTACTACTTCCTGTCTGTGGCAGGAGGAACTGGACCAGCTAGTATTTAGCAATTGCAAAAATTAAACTGGTTGTTAATAGTCATGTACATACGATTGTAACTACTCAGGTCTCATATAAATATTTTTGTTCTTTCATGTAAAATTTTAACAAAAGAGATCCTGTCTGTGGCAGGAAGTAATAGAAGTAGCAACATGGCAGCTAAAGAAGACTTCACTAGATTTCCTTCTGCCATGGCAATAACTGTTGCCACAACCTCATTGCGAGGGGGCTTATTGGCGAAAGCTTTGTTCCTCATCCATTCAGACGCCGGGGCCGCAGCTGTCGGTATCTTCAGTGCTCAGCAGGGATTAGCGCCGTCTCCGATCCGTGCTGTTACCAGCAGGTGTCAGCTGTAATTAACATCCGGCACCCAATGCGTATACATATGTCCAAACCTTCCTTCCAGTATTAAGTTTACATTACTAAGGGTTTCACATTAACATAGGAGCTAATAGATTGGTTGAGTTTAGTGATAATTTGAATCTAATTACAAGTCTTTATGGACAAGTAGCAACGCGACGGCTCCTGGACATGAAGTCTTGTAACATTTTTACAACCAGGGTTATTGGCGCGTCAATTAAATTATAGCGAGTGTTCATCCCCCACTAGGTCACTATCATGTTATTCTAGTAAAGTCCAAGCACGCTTAACATATGGCCTCCGACGCTTTATGGTCTTTGATCTTCAAAGAAGCTTCAGTTTGTTCTAAGAAAAATGTATCCTCAGTGAAGAGCGGAATAAACTAGAACATAAACTACAGTAACAGTAACCTTAAAGGGACTCTGTCATTATAGGTCTTCCTTTTTTACATATTGACAAGCAATGTGCACCTATTATATGGATTGTTTTTATGAAAATTGGGTGTATACATATATAATTTTTTAAAGGTCCCTATGTACAGTATCGCACCAAAGTAATTACACCCCTCAAATTTTGTTACTATGGTATTATATCTTTTCATGGGATATCACTGAAGATCTGACACTTTGATACAATGTAAAGTAGTCAGTGCCCGGCTTGTATAACTGTAAATTTGGTGCCCTCAAAATAGCTCAACACACAGACATCAATATCTATACCGCTGGCAACAAAAGTGAGGACACCCTTAAGTGACAACAAAGTGAGGACACCGCTAATTGAAAACAGAAGTGAGTACACCCCTAAGTGACAACAAAAGTGAGTACACCCCTAAGTGACAATGGACAAATTGTGCCCAATTTGCCATTTTCCCTCTCCAGTGTCAGGCTCATTAGTCTTACAAAGTCTCTGGTGTGAATGGCGAGCAGGTGTGTTAAATCTAGTGTTTTCGCTCTCACACTCTCTCATACTGGTCACTGGAAGTTCAACATGGCTACTCATGGCAAAGAACTGTCTGAGGATCTGAGAAAAGAATTGCTGTTTCTAAATAAAGATGACCAAGGATATAAGAAGATTGCCAACACCCTGACACTGCTGGAACGGCCAAGCATGTCTCCAGACCTAAATCCTGTTGGGTATCTGTCGGGAATCCTCAAACAGAAGGTAGAGGAGCATGAGGTCTCTAACGTCCACCAGCTCTGTGATGTCGTCATGGAGGAGAGGAAGAGGATTCCATGTCCTCTTCTAAGATGTAGCCATGTCCTCTGTAAGATGTAACCATGTCCTCTTCTGAGATGTAGACATGTCCCCATAAGATGTACCCATGTTTCCTCTTATATTACCTTCCCCCTCTGAGATCTAGTTAGTCTTTCTTAATTTGGCCATGTCCCCATGAATGTAGCCAGTCCCCTCTCAAAAGTACCATCTTCTGTGGTGTTGCCATTTCTTCTCGAGATGTGTCATTCCCCGTAAGTTTTTGCCATGTCCCCCTCTAACCTTAGCCTTTCCTCCTCTGACATGTAGCCATGTCCTCCCCTGAGGTGTTGTCATTTTCCCCCTTGAGTGTGCCATGTCCCCCAAAAAACACTACCCAAAGTCCCCTTTGAAGATTTAGCCTTTCCCCCTTCGGGGATGTACCATGCCCTCCCTGAGATTAGCCAATCCTCCTTGAGATTCCCAGTCCTCCTCGTAGAACCTTTCCTTTCTGAGATAAACCATGTCCCCCAAGAGATGTAGCCATGTCCTTGAAGATGTACCATGCCCTTTCTTTGGTTTAAAACCCATGTCCTTCTCTGAGAATAATCATTCCTTTCTGAGATGTAGCCAGTCCTCCAAGAGTTTACCCATGCCCCCCTCTGAGATGTTGTCATGTCCTCCTTTGAGATTATTTTTTATTATTTTTATTATTTCGTTTATTTTGGAGCGCCCTTGATTCCAGGGCGCTGTACATTTCAGCGGTACATAAATAACATTGGTCAAAAAATTAAAAGGACAAAAAGGACTAACAACTGGTACAGGGGGGAAAGAGGTCCCTGCCCGCGAGGGCTTACAATCTACGGGAAAGGGGGTGAAGAAAAGGATGGGGGGCAACATTTTTTTGTGGGGCGGAGGAGTGCGACACGGTTTAATGTTGGTTATAGGAAAACCCTGAAGAGGGGGTTTTCAGGTTACTTTTTGAACCCGGTAGAGAGGGGGAGAGCTGAGGTGTTGGGGCAGTGGTTCCTTTTTTGGGGGGGAAAAGCCGAAGAACTTGGGGAGGGTTAGTAGGGGTGAAAGAGGAAGCAGAGGAGAAAGGGCCCCTTTAGGAGGGGGGGGTTTTCTAGGGGGAGGTTTTTTAGAGATTAAGGCAAGAAAATAAGGGGAGGGTTATGGAACCTTGTAGGTAAAGTTCTAGCTTGAAATGGGTGCCTGGCAATGGGTAGCCATGAAGGGGCGGGAGAGGGGAAGGCAGGGGATAGGAGGAGAGAGGGAAACAGACGGGGGGCAGGGTTAAGGATGTTGGGGGGGGCGAGGGGGCTAGCTGGGAGGCCACAGAGGAGGGGTTGCAGAATAAAGGGGTGAAGACGAGGGGAGGACCCCAATTTTTTTTGCTTTTAAAGGTAAAAAAAGACGGGGTTCTGGAAATATTTTTTTTGGGGAGGTGCGGCGAGGTGAGGGTTTGGTTTGCGGTTTGAAGGGCAGATTGGGTCAAAAATTATCCCAAGGCACGGACCTGTGGTGCGGTAAATGTACCATTAACAGGATAGAAAGATCGGGGGGAAGGGGGGGGGGGGGGGGGGGGGGGGGGGGGGGGGGGGGGTGGAGTGGGGGGGTGGGGAAGTAATGAATTCAGTTTTCTCCACTTTAGTTTTTTGGAGACGGGAGGAGAAGAAGGAGGAAAAGGAGGACAACGCAGGGATCCGGGAGAGTAAAGGTTTATATCTGGGCCCGGGGAAAGTAGAGTTGGGTATCATCAGCATACAGTGGTTTTAAAGCCTGTGAGTATGAGTGACCGAGGCCAAGAGGGGAAGAAAAGGTGTGGGCCCCGGACAGCCCTGGGGGACACCAACAAGAGAGGGGGGGTGAGGTGGGGCGAAGTAGAAACTGAATGTCATCAGGAGGGCGGGAGACCCGGGAAAAAGCCAAATCCTGATGCCAAGGGAGGAGAGGGTTTGTAGCGGGGGGCATGGTCGCAGTGTCAAAGCAGAGGGCAGGGCTAGGAGGAAAGCACAGATAGGGCGTAGGCTTTGGCAGTGCTAGGGGGTTGGGGATTTTTGGTAGGGCGGTTTTTAGTAGGGGTGGGGCGGAAGCCCATTGGAGCGGGTCAAGGAGGAGTTGGTGGGGAATGGGGGGAAAAGTTTAAGAGGGCGTTGCTCAAGGGTTTAGAGGCAATGGGAGCAGTGAGATGGGCGATAGTTGGACAAAGAGGAGGGGTCAAGAGATGGTTTCTTAGGGTGGGGGATGGTCGCATGTTTAAATGAGGAAGGGAAGATGCCAGAGGTTAATGATAGATTAAAAAGGGTGGGGGGGGCTGGAGATAACAGCACTAAAGGCAATGTAGCCATGTCCTCCTCTAACATGTAGCTATGTCCTCCTCTGAGATGTAACCATGTCCTCCTCTAATATGTAGCCATGTCGTCCTCTGAGATGTACTTATGTCTTTCTCTAAGATGTAGCCATGTCCTCCTCTGAGATGTAGCTATGTCCTCCTCTAATATGTAGCCATCTCCTCCTCTAATACGTAGTCATGTCGTCCTCTGAGATGTACTTATGTCTTTCTCTAAGATGTAGCCATGTCCTCCTCTAATACGTAGTTCTGTGCTCGTCTGAGATATAGCCATGTCCTCCTCTTAGATGTAGCCATGTCCTTCTCTGAGATGTAGCCATGTCCTTCTCTGAGATGTAGCCATGTCCTTCTCTGAGATTTAGCCATGTCCTTCTCTGAGATATAACCATGTCCTTCTCTGAGAAGTAGCCATGTCCTTCTCTGAGATGTAGCCATGTCCTTCTCTGAGATGTAGTCATGTCCTCCTGTAAGATGTTGCCATGTCCTCCTCTAACCTGTAGCCATGTCCTCCTCTGAGATGTAGCCATGTCCTTCTCTGAGATGTAGCCATGTCCTTCTCTGAGATGTAGCCATGTCCTTCTCTGAGATGAAGCCATGTCCTTCTCTGAGATATAATCATGTCCTCCAATGAGATGAAACCATGTCCTCCTGTAAGATGTAGTCATGTCCTCCTCTGAGATATAACCATGTCCTCCTCTGAGATATAGCCATGTCCTCTTCTTAGATGTAACTATGTCCTTCTCTGAGATGTAGCCGTGTCCTTCTCTGAGATCTAACCATGTCCTTCTCCGGAGCTATGGAAGCAGAACAGAAGTAGTTCATTATGAGAGTCCTTTAGGTAAATCAGTATTTGTTCTTTTTAAAGGCCAGACGTAAATCAGATCCACTTAATGGAACATGCAAAACCACAGTTTACTAGAAAACGTTGCTGAGGGTTCTTACCGGGTTATTATGTTATTATGTGATATTCCGCAAATCAGCAATTTCCTACTAAATGTTGTTGCTTTAAGCGAAACTATCTTATAATTACAGTAACAACTTGGGCCTCCTGATCGGTGGTTTAATGAGCGCCTTTGGTTTTATAATATAGGTGGTAATCCCTTGCCAATTAGCACCTCCACTCAAACACCGGAGCCACATAAATGGGATTCTTATCATGTGGATCAGCTGAATTTTTGTGTCGTTCAGGAAACATTCTGTTTGTTGAATGAGATTTATGAGTAACCGCACTACAAGGCTGCTTTATAACAGAGAGCTCTTTATCAGGGGAAGGCAATTTCCTTTGTGAGACAGCTGTAAGGTTAAGAGTAAATAAAATGCATTGATCCAAATAAACCATTAGCCGCTGGTAATTACAGAGCATTAACACCCAATTCTTAAACTGAAAACCATAATTATCCTGGGAAAAGTGAAAGAGAGTACACGCAGGCTTTGTTTGAATAATGTTTTCTCTACACAAGTTATTTACAGGCCCTTACTTAGGACTGTGGAAACACTGCTGGTGGGATTAACACAGGGGGAAATGTGTAGAAATGATTTATTTCTCTGACTGTAGTACCGCTTTTGTCCAGCAGGGTTGCTGTTTAACTATGACTGTGGAAACACTGCTGGTGGGATTAACACAGGGGGAAATGTGTAGAAATGATTTATTTCTCTGACTGTAGTACCTGCTTTTGTCCAGCAGGGTTGCTGTTTAACTAAAGCGCTTGTGAGTGTTGCGCAAATAAAAGTTACATTTTTATTTTTACACAGGTTTGACGGAACTTGAGAAAATTAGGGTTGAGGACAACCCAAGACCCATTCTTATCTCTAACCATAGAGGTCTGGGTTAGGACTATGGTTGTTTAAGGCATTTCAGTGGTTTGACTTACTAGTCCGGCGACATTCCTCTTCAGATCCAATGTCCTGTCCAACATCACTTCTAGTTGGCATAGAATTGGCCATTGCTGAAGTAACTGGAAGTGATAGTGGGTGCGATGTCCGATGTCGCTTCTGTTTATCGTAACTGGAAGTAAGGTTGGGGACCAGACGTTGGGTTGGAAGTTAGTCCACAACAGGAGCATTGTCAGACTGGTAATTAAACTCTGAAAACCCTATTTTATGATTTTTTTTTTCCCAGAAAAAATCAGACCTGAACAGAAGTGTTTGGATTTGGGTAAAATTTGATTTTAACCCAAATCAGATATGTAACACTACTCATAAACATGACAGAATGCATGGAGATTGAGACCTGAAGAACGATCGAGAGTAGTTACTCATCAAGGCTTTAGTGGAGTCAACAACAAGCTGGTGAACTGCCATTGGCTGTCATTGGGGAGATAGTTATGTTGCAGCTAGGTAACTAGGCAGAGGATAGTGAAAAGCTGGCCTTGACACCAGTGGATAGTGGAAGAACAGGTCTGTAGCTGTAGCAACCAGTGGTGGCAGCCTATCAGGAGGGATCAAACAGGTCTGTAGCTATAGTGACCAGTGCTGGCAGCCTATCAGGAGAGATCAAACAGGTCTGTAGCTACAGCAACCAGTGCTAGCAGTCTATCAGAGAGGTCAAAAAGGTCTGTAGCTTACAGCAACCAGTGCTGGCAGCCTATCAGGAGTGTAACAGGTCTGTAGCTTATAGCATAGGTGCTGGCAGCCTATCAGGAGAGATCAAACAGGTCTGTAGCTATAGCAACCAGTTTCTTGGCAGCCTATCAGGAGATGGAACAGGTCTGTAGCTATAACAGCCAGTGGTGGCAGGCTATCAGGAGAGATCAAACAGGTCTGTAGCTATAGCAACCAGTGCTGGCAGCCTATCAGTGGAGATGGAACAGGTCTGTAGCTATAACAGCCAGTGTGGCAGCCTATCAGGAGAGATTGAACAGGTCTGTAGCTATAGCAACCAGTGCTGACAGCCTATCAGGAGAGATCAAACAGGTCTGTAGCTATAGCAACCAGTGCTGGCAGCCTATCAGGATAGATGGAACAGGTCTGTAGCTATAGCAACCAGTGCTGGCAGCCTATCAGGAGAGATCAAACAGGTCTGTAGCTATAGCAACCAGTGCTGGCAGCCTATCAGGAGAGATTGAACAGGTCTGTAGCTATAGCGACCAGTGCTGACAGCCTATCAGAGAGATTGAACAGGTCTGTAGCTATAGTGACCTGAGGAGCTGATGCAGCCCATACAAGAGGGGATATCTAGGAATAGGTAGGACACTGGTAATGGACATATATTGCAAAGTGACTTATTTTTACAAGATCTTTAACGTAAATAGCAGCGATCCCTGTAGTGAGACGACCCCTTTATGAGCATGCTTGATCGTGGATTTATCCATCTGTATGAAATATTGCTCAGCTCAGGCCGCCCCTAAAACACCACATTAAAAATATTCTCAATTTTCCCTCTATTTTTGACTCGTAAACAGCGCTAAGGTGACGCATCATCTCCAATAAAAGGAGAGATTACCAAGAGCCAGACCTGTAAGCTGAGAAGAAGAGAGCTGCGGTTCCTCCTGTGCAATTTAATGATCCGTAAAATCATGTCTATGGGAAGGCCGGTGAATATGGATTGCGAGCCTGTGTTTTCCTGAGATCACACAGTCCCAGAACTTCCTCTCCCCTGTTTTAATCCTGAGTCTTTTATATGCCCATAAATAATGCTCTTCTGTTGCTTCTCCCCAATGGTTTGGGGAAGATCTCATCTTACTGAGCGCTCCTCTGCTTGTTTTCTTTACCAGAGATGGCACCATGAAAAGCAGTACAGTCAGCGGTGTACATTACATACAATGTGAACTACAGAGAAAGGGCTCATTGTAACCCGGATCCTGCCGCGCAGTGAATAGCTGAAATATGTTTGGATTAACATACAGCAGAGGTACGGTTACCAGATGGCTGCGGGTCATTAGGGAAACACTATGCTACCGACTTCATGAGTCCAGAACACTGAGCCCTCTTAAATATGCCCCTAATACTGGATCAGCTATTGGCAGCATCACCAGCCTGCAAGGAGCCGGCATCACCAGCCTGCAAGGAGCCGGCATCACCAGCCTGCAAGGAGCTGGCATCACCAGCCTGCAAGGAGCTGGCATGAAGAGCCTGCAAGGAGCCGGCATCACCAGCCTGCAAGGAGCCGGCATCACCAGCCTGCAAGGAGCCGGCATCACCAGCCTGCAAGGAGCCAGCATCACCAGCCTGCAAGGAGCCAGCATCACCAGCCTGCAAGGAGCTGGCATCACCAGCCTGCAAGGAGCCGGCATCACCAGCCTGCAAGGAGCCGGCATCACCAGCCTGCAAGGAGCCGAGCATCACCAGCCTGCAGAGGATGCCAGCATCACCAGCCTGAAGGAGCCGGCATCACCAGCCTGCAAGGAGAGCATCACCAGCCTGCAAGGATCCGGCATCACCAGCCTGCAAGAAGCCGGCATCACCACCCTTCAAGGAGCCGGCAGCACCAGCCTGCAAGAAGCGGGCCTCCCCAGCCTGCAAGGAGCCGCATCAACACAGCCTGCAAGGAGCAAGACATCACCAGCCTGCAGGAGCCGGCATCACCACCCTGCAAGAAGCTCCGGCCATCACCAGCCTGAGGAGCCAGCATCACCAGCCAGCAAGGAGCCGGCATCACCAGCCTGCAAGGAGCCGGCATCACCAGCCTGTAAGGAGCCAGCATCACCAGCCTGTAAGGAGCCAGCATCACCAGCCTGCAAGGAGCCAGCATCACCAGCCTGCAAGGAGCTGGCATGAAGAGCCTGCAAGGAGCCGGCATCACCAGCCTGCAAGGAGCCGGCATCACCAGCCTGCAAGGAGCCGGCATCACCACCCTGCAAGGAGCCTGGCATCAACCAGCCTGCAAGGAGCGGACATCACCAGCCTGCAAGGAAGCGGCAATCACCACCTGCAAGGAAGCCGGCATCACCAGCCTGCAAGAAGCCGGCATCACCCAGCCTGCAGGAGAGCCAGCTCACCAGCCTGCAAGGAGCCGGCATCACCAGCCTGCAAGGACCGGCATCACCAGCCTGCAAGGAGCTGGCATCACCAGCCTGCAAGGAGCTGGCAATCACCAGCCTGCAGGAGCCTGGCATCACCAAGCCTGCAAGAAGCCGGCATCACCACCTGCAAGAAGCCGGCATCACCAGCCGCAAGGAAGCCGGCATCACCAGCCTGCAAGGAGACGGCATCACCACCTGCAAGGAGCCGGCATCACCACCCTGCAAGGGAAGCCGGCATCACCACCCTGCAGGAGCCAGGCATCACCAGCCTGCAAGGAGCCCGGCATAACCAGCATGCAAGAAGCCGGCATCACCAGCCTGCAAGGAGCCGGCATTCACCAGCTGCAAGGAGCTGGCAATCACCAGCCTGCAAGGAGCCGGCTTTCCACCAGCCTGCAAGGAGCGGGCATCACCAGCCTGCAAGGAGCCAGGCATCACCACCTGCAAGGAGCCGGCATCACCAGCCTGCAAGGAGCCAGGCATCACCAGCCTGCAAGGAGCTGGCATCACCACCCTGCAAGGACCGGCATCACCACCCTGCAAGGAGCTGGCATCACCAGCCTGCAAGGAGCTGGCATCACCAGCCTGCAAGGAGCCGGCATCACCAGCCTGCAAGGAGCCGGCATCACCAGCCTGCAAGGAGCCGGCATCACCAGCCTGCAAGGAGCCAGCATCACCAGCCTGCAAGGAGCAGGCATCACCAGCCTGCAAGGAGCCGGCATCACCAGCCTGCAAGGAGCCGGCATCACCAGCCTGCAAGAAGCCGGCATCACCACCCTGCAAGAAGCCGGCATCACCAGCCTGCAAGGAGCCGGCATCAACCAGCCTGCAAGAGCCGGCATCCACCAGCCTGCAAGAGAGCCGAGCATCACCAGCCTGCAAGGAGCCGGCATCAACCAGCACTGCAAGGAGCTGGCATCCCCCAGCCTGCAAGGAGCCAGCATCACCACCCTGCAAGTAGCCAGCATCACCACCCTGCAAGGAGCAGGCATAACAGCCTGCAAGGAGCCGGCAATCACCAGCCTGCAAGAAGCTGGCATTCAACAGCCTGCAAGGAAGCTCGGCATCACCAGCCAGCAAGGAGCCGGCATCACCAGCCTGCAAGGAGCCAGCATCACCAGCCTGCAAGGAGCTGCATCACCACCCTGCAAGAAGCCGGCATCACCAGCCTGCAAGGAGCTGGCATGAAGAGCCTGCAAGGAGCCGGCATCACCAGCCTGCAAGAAGCTGGCATGAAGAGCCTGCAAGGAGCCGGCATCACCAGCCTGCAAGGAGCTGGCATCACCAGCCTGCAAGGAGCCGGCATCACCAGCCTGCAAGGAGCCGGCATCACCAGCCTGCAAGGAGCCAGCATCACCACCTGCAAGGAGCCGGCATCACCAGCCTGCAAGGAACTGGAAACCCCACCAGCCTGCAAGAGAGCCGGCATCACCAGCCTGCAAGGAAGCCGGCATCACCAGCCTGCAAGGCAGCCGGCATCACCACCCTGCAAGAAGCCGGCATCACCAGCCTGCAAGGAGCCGGCATCACCAGCCTGCAAGGAGCCGGCATCACCAGCCTGCAAGGAGCTGGCATCACCAGCCTGCAAGAAGCCGCATCCACCAGCCTGCAAGGAGCTGGCTGAAGAGCCTGCCAAAGGAGCCGGCATCACCAGCCTGCAAGGAGCCGGCATCACCAGCCTGCCAAGGAACTGGCATCACCAGCCTGCAAGGAGCTTGAATCACCAGCCTGCAAGGAGCCGGCATCACCAGCCTGCAAGGAGCTCGGCATCACCAGCCAGCAAGGACCCGGCATCACACAGCCTGCAAGGAGCCGGCATCACCAGCTGCAAGGAGCTGGCATCACCAGCCTGCAAGGACTCGGCATCACCAGCCTGCAAGGAGCCGCATCACCAGCCTGCAAGAAGCCGGCATCACCAGCCTGCAAGGAGCTGCATCACCACCTGCAAGAGCCGGCATCACCAAGCCTGCAAGGAGCCGGCACACACCAGCCTGCAGGAGCCGGCATCACCAGCCAGCAAAGGAAGCCGGCATCACAGCCAGCAAGGAGCCAGGAAATCACCAGCCTGCAAGGAAGCCGGCATCACCAGCCTGCAAGGAGACGGCATCACCAGCCTGCAAGGAGTCTGGCATCAAAGCCTGCAAGGAGCCGGCATCATCAGCCTGCAAGGACCCGGCATCACCAGCCTGCAAGGAGCCAGCATCACCAGCCTGCAAGGAGCGGCATCACCAGCCTGCAAGGAACTGGCATCACCAGCCTGCAAAGAGCCGGCATCACCAGCCTGCAAGGAAAGCCGGCATCACCAGCCAGCAAGGAGCCGCCATCACACAGCCTGCAAAGGAGCCGGCATCACCAGCCTGCAAGGAGCCGGCAATCACCAGCCTGCAGGGAGCCAGGCATCACCAGCCTGCAAGGAGCGGCTATCACCAAACCCTGCAGGAGCCAACATCACCCAGCCTGCAAGGAGCTGGCATCACCCTCCTGCACGGAGCTGGCATCACCATCCTGCAAGGAGCCGGCATCACCAGCCTGCAAGGAGCCGGCATCGAAACCTGCAGGAGCCGGCATCACCAGCCTGCAAGGAGCGGCAATCACCAGCCTGCAAGGAGCCGGCATCACCAAGCCTGCAAGGAGCCGGCATCACCAACCTGCAAGGAGCCGGCATCACCAGCCTGCAAAGGAGCCGAGCATCACCAGCCCTGCAAGGAGCTGGCATCACCAACCTGCAAGGAGCCAGTCATCACCACCCTGCAAGGAGCCGGCATCACCAGCCTGCAAGGAGCCGGCATCACCAGCCTGCAAGGAGCTGGCATCACCAGCCTGCAAGGAGCAGACATCACCAGCCTGCAAGGAGCCGGCATCACCAGCCTGCAAGGAGCCGGCATCAACAGCCTGCAAGGAGCTGGCATTACCAACCTGCAGGGAGCACGGCATCACCAGCCTGCAAGGAGCTGGCATCACCAGCCTGAAAAGGAGCCGGCATCAACAGCCTGCAAGGAGCTGGCATTACCAGCCTGCAAGGAGTCGGCATCACCAGCCTGCAAGGAGCCGGCATCACCAGCCTGCAAGGAGCCGGCATCATGGTGGCTAATGTGGAGTCTGTTATCCTTATAAAAATTCTTATGCATGAAGTATGTGACGATGCTCATCAAGAAATCCTGAGTATGTCCCGGCAGGGCCAGGTCGATGGGTAGGCGAAGGTAGGCTGTAGTAGGCTGAATTTACCATTGGGGGGGCACCTTGTGCCTTATTTGCCTAGGGCACAATAATACCTTGTCCCAGCCCTTTGTCCCGGTATTCACCAAAGCCCGCTGCAAAGCAGGATGGGCATGCTACAGTGGGAGTCCTACCAGGTTGCTACCCCTGACGCAACGTGCTTGCAGCGGCAGCTGAGGTGCAGCGAGGTACAGAATCGTGACATAAACTCGTTGTCAGAAACAGGCAGGAAGGTCAGGACAGACGGCAAAGGTTCATAAACAGGAAACGTAGCAGCGGGTCAGGAACACGGCAAGACAGGAACGCACTTTGAAACGCTTGCTATAAGGCACTAGGCACTATAGATCCGGCAGGGAAGTACTGGGAGTGTCCCAGATATATAGGGTCAGCACCCGGCAATTACCCAAGTACTGGTAGCGAGCCGGCGCACGCGCCCTAAGGAGTGGGCGAATGCACAATGGCCGGCAGAGGAGCACAAGGAAGCAGGAGAGTGGCGGGGTAAGTATGTTCTCGGGGTACAGTCCGACTTGCAGACCATGGCGCCACTAGTCCCCGCGAACTGCTCGTTACAGTATCCCCTCCTTTGCCTCTTCTTCTTTCTGGACTGGAGAAAGTTTAGCACCAGGTCACGGTCCGAGATGTTGTCCTCCGGCTCCCATCACCTTTTATTCTGACCCGAGTCCATTCCAATCGATAAGAAAATGTCGCCTCCCTCTGATAGTCTTCATAGCCAGGATCTCCTTCACCGTGAAAACGTTGGTGGAATCAGCTTCAGGAGAAGCGGTTTAATACTAGAGGTTTCAGCAGGGCGACATGGAAAGAGTTTGGGATGCGCATAGTAGGTGGAAGTCGGAAAATTTATAGGCCACGGGTTTGCATGTTCTAGTACTGGGAAGGGGCCCCCGGGGAAGCGTGGGCCCAGTTTGTAGTGGGGATCTTGAGCTGCATTTTTGGAGGGGACTCCAAACCTTGTCTCCAGGAGCAAAGGGGGGGAAGGTCTCCTTTTCTTTCACTTGAGCCTTAAATGAAAAAAGAAGTTGCAGGGAACTGACGTTTTGATCCAAAATGGATGCAACCCCAACTGGGCCCCCCACCGCAGGAACCCTCAAGTTTGAAAAAGAGGGTGGGGGGCAGGGATCTGTCCAAGACAACTAGAAGGGGGATCCTGGTGGGGATGGTCGGACCATGGTTTTGTGGGAAGGCAATGGGCGCAAGTAACTGCCCTGGGGCTGATTGCCCCCTCCCAAACCTGCCCCTTTTGACTGTGGGTGATGGCCAAGGAAAAAACTCCAATTCTTTGAAAGTTGGGAGCAGAATGCGCGCCAGCAGCTCAAGGGGAAAAATTTTGACCGCTTGGTCGGGGACATATCCAGGGGGGGTTTTTGGGCAACCAAAAAAAGTTCTAAAAAAAAAGAGTCCCCAGAGGTGGGAGCGGGGGTAAGCCGGGCAATGGACAAATTTGCAAATATTTTTGATAACAAATCCGTGACCACCCTTTTTAAGTTTTTGCCGGGGGAAAGGTTAGTAAATGAATTCCTTTTACCAGGGAGATAGGGAGTTGGGCAAAAAGGTTGCAGCAAACCAAACTGGGTCTGTTGCGAGGCGTCTTTTTCAGGGGGACGGGCATACAGGACCCCACAAAACCTTTTTAGTTTTTTCTTGGCAAGATTGGCCTCCATAGAAAGGGGGGAGATAAATTAAATTTAAATTTTCAGCAGGGGGGAGCCCAGCCCCCAGAGAGTAATGTCCCCAATTTTCGGGTTTCTCCCCCGGGGCAGGGTGCTAAACATATCCCTAAGGGAACGCGTTGAAGGGTAAAAAAGGAGCTGCATGCACGAAACTTTCAGGGGAAGGATGTCTGGGGGGACAACTTCCCTCCGATCAATCTGAAGTACGGAAGGGGGGCAGCGGCCTTGATTTTTTCTAAAAAGGGAGGGGAAGTGAATCAGGAAATCAAACCCCACGAAAAGGAAAAAAGGACCCCTGGCTTGGCGTGGATGGAGGCGTTGAGCCTCGGAAATACGGAATTTTTTTGTGCCCTTTGTAAAACGTTTTGGATGATGAGTCCTCCAGGAGGGAGTAATTTCCCCCCAAGGCAAACTTGGGGGCCAAAGAAATTTCCCCCGATCCCCGAGGTGTTTTTTTCTTTTCGCAGGCGGGATTTGTTTTGGAAAAAAAAAACCACCTGTGGGGTCTTGCCCTTGGAAAAACTTTTTGCTGGGACTGCCCCCCCCCCCTAAAAAAGGCACCCCCCCTTTTGGGGAAAAAAGGGCTTCCAGGGTCGGAGAATAAGAAGACCAGAGGGGGGGGGAAACCCAATTTTTAATTCAGAAAAGGGGCCTTTCGGTTGCCGGGGGGGCCTGTTTCGGGTTGGTTTTTCTTCTTAGTGGCCCTGATAAGTGCCACCAGTGTAGAAAAATTTTAAAG
>JAODAL010062059.1:0-19955 GCA_025379985.1 Phyllomedusa bahiana | reverse complement strand
GCGGTATTATAAGGGCTGTATATGACAGTATTGTTTTGGTAGTAAACTATATAGGTATAAATTGCAAGAAACACTGTCTAGAAATTGCAAACATGAGCCCTACCTTGTATGTTTCTTAGGACCCTTTTTTCCAGAGGACAGGTACCGCAGAAGCAAACTAAAACCACCCAGGATTATTTGTGATGTATGGTGGCAGTATTTTGGGAATTAAATTGTACTATAACGTCAGAAATATATGCAGTATTATGTGAGCTCTTTATCTGGATACCGCATATTATTCAAGCACTATATGGCAGCATTAAATAGGCTATATATGATGATTTTACTTTACCAGAAAATGGTGATATTATATGGGCTGTGTATAATGGCATCACTGTACCAAGATATGAGGATATTTTCTGAGCTAAAATAGCAATCAGGGGCCTCAGTCTGTTAACCAAGGCCCCTTTTTCTATAAGAACAGTAGCGCTCCTGCCCTGAGAGAGAGGACCTGCACTTGTTAGTCCCCTGCTCTTCATGACCCAGTGCAGCACCTATCCCTGCCGGACCATCTCACCCACCATGTCTCCCCAATAATGACTCTGAGACATAGCTTGGATGTATTGGCCACAGCAGCCATTTTGTTAACATAACAATTTCCATAAACAAACATTATAACACGAATGAGTATAGCCCCCCCCTATACCCATTCGACCGGTTAACACTTGGGGCTGAGGTCCTTGGAGTTACCATAACCCCCGACCAAGCCTGGCGACCATACTCCAACAAACAGTAGCTTACCCTCAGCCATCACACCAAGCCCAAGGGCACCACACCACCTCAGGTGGTTACCACTGTTCCCCTGCTCCCAAGGACCATGCCCTGCGGAGCCCCAAACCTTCGCCAGACCGGTCAATTCCAATTAGGAGACAAGCCGAAACCTGCCTCCCCCACCAATATTCACTGACTCCAAGGACCCCTAACCCGCCAGCCACTGCGACACCAGCACTCCTAACGTGACCACTCCGTAACCAGCACCTCCAACCTTCCCACAACCATCACTTCTCACCACCCCAAAACAAAGGGAGGGAGGGTGGGACTCACTATGATTTTTCTCTGTGCCGGAATGCTCCCGCGCGGCGCGGGGCGGCGGTTATATATCCCCGCCCCTCCCTTCCGCGCGTCATCCTCTGCACGTCACACGGCGCACTCAGCGCGCCAAACAACACGCGCTGCGCGCTGTGCGCCAACGATCCCGCACAGCGCGCCAACTTCCCCTACACTTGCCCGGAGTCGGCGCGCCAGGTCGTGTGGGGCCTCCCGCCCGGGCTGCGCCCCGCGTCCGACCCCGCTCTTTACTAAGGCCCGGTTCACATCTGCATTGGAGGTTCAGTGCTGAACCTCTGATGCAGAGGTGGAACCAAACCCGTTTTACAAGGCACACATACATCTGCTTGAAGACCCCATTGACTACACTGGGGGTCCATCAGGATTTCACTGTTTTGTCTGCGGTTTTCACGAAAATAATAGCACCGCCGGCTTCACTATTTTCTCTGTCATTACCAATGGATTTTGCAACTAATTTTCCAAATGGAGACTTCGATGCTTATGTGAACTAGACCTAAGAACCGACTCCCCTCAAAGAGAACAAGATGAGGGCTTAGATTAAGGGTCACTAAAACAGGGTGCAAAGGGAAATATATTCAAAACCCTTCCAACATGTGATACCATAAATATGCATGACATCAAACGCGTGAGTACATGATGTCATTGTTCACAATAATGACATCACCCTTCATAACATAAGAATAACCCAAAGAACAAAGATGAGCTACTCTCCAAGTTTAAAGCTATCTATGGGTTCAGCTGCTACCCCATATGCCCTCTACATGCAGATTGAAGGGGTTGTCCACTTCTTAAAGGGGTCTTCTCATCCCAATGATTGGCTTTTAATATATAGAGAAAGGTAAACTATGACTATTACCAAATACATTGCAATTTTGATTTTGCTTAGTTCAGAAGATTTTATCTACTGCTAGTGTACACAAGTTTTTCTTGATTACCATCCACCTCTCCTTACTCTTTCACTTATCGCATTGCTCCAAGTTGCCATCAGTCAGTTCAAACATGATGAGTCACTCTCTGCTAAGTCTTATCTTTATCACAGGAGTTTGTTTACCCAAGTTAATGACACGTTTTGTAAGCCTTAGAATTATCTAGCCTTGTGCATTACAGTTTACAAACCTCCGGCACTCCTATCACTCTAATAGAATCAGTTAGGAATAGCAGAACAGATATCACCATCACTGCTATAGACCCACCCACAGCCTAACAAGGAAGCGAGAGTCTGAAGCTGCCTGTGGCTGTGTCAAACAGTATGGTGAGATAACCCCTTTAAGAAAAACCAACAGCCAGGTCCTGGCCCCCTATTAAAATAAAAAAACAAAAACAAAACATAATTTCCTCCGCTCCCCTGTTCCAGCGCCGTGACTCTCTGACCTTTTGGTTGTTTTTTTTTCATTCTTGTACTTCTGAACAGTGATGTAAATCAGAGTCATGTGACCGCTGCAGCCAATCAGCAGTGACGCCTCTGTTTGTGGACCCAAGGAAGGTATTTGTTTTTGTTTTTTTTCATTTTATTGGGGGCCAGGAGCTGGCTATTCGTTTTTCTTAAAAGGATTATTTTATGAGGTGGACAACAGCCTTAAAGGGGTTGTCTCACTACAAGGATTGCTGCTTTTTATGTTAAAGAACCTGCAAAAACAAGTCACTTTGCAATATATGTCCATTAACTGTGTCCTACCTATTCCTAGATATCCTCTTGTATGGGCAGCATCAGCTCCTCAGGTCGCTATAGCTACAGACCTGTTCAATCTCTGCTGATAGGCTGCCAGCACTGGTTGCTATAGCTACAGACCTGTTCAATCTTTCCTGATAGGCTGCCAGCACTGGTTGCTATAGCTACAGACCTGGCTTCTACTGCAGTAGAAGCCAGTAAAACACACCTGAATTCAAAGTGAAACCAAGAAAACAGGACTGAGGCAAGATGAATCAATGTAGTGAGACAACCCCTTTAAACCTAACCTAGGGTCAGGGTTACAGGTTAGGGATAAGGATAGGGTTGAAGAAAAAATTCAAGTTTGGGATATCCTGAACCCATTTTTTTCCATCGTTTCGAATCTGTGCAGCCACTGTGGACAACCCCTTTAAATCTTTATGATAAAATACATGGACTGAAGTCATTACAATAGAATTCTATTTTATAATGAAAATTTTGGGATATGTTTTAAAAAAAAAAAGGAAAACACATTGGGGAAAAGCCTGGGACCCCCCCCACCCCCCAACCCCATGCCAGGAATGAAAGGTAATAAAAGCTAGAACCAGATTCACAATATAAAGAACAAGTAATTAAAAGAAGACAAAGTGCGTATCGATTACACGTTCTAATTCCGAGACACAAACTTCAGAATCAGTCAACCCTGAAGTTCGTTACCGTGGAAACCGCACCTTCAAATAGTCACATCTGGTGGGAGACGCTGGGGAAATGTTACCGTGTGTGAAAAGAGGGAGGAAAGCCGTGAACTTAGAAATTGCTGCAATTTATAGATATATAAAAATCAGCAAGGGAGCTGCAAGCTGGAGGACTATGTATATATATATATATATCCCACTGCATTGTAAATGGAGGCTGGCAGGAAAGGATGGTTCAGTGCAAAATATCCTCTTTATGAGGACGTATTAATCCATAAAATCAGATAGCATCATAGTAATAGAGATACATGAACTTAGCTGACGCGTTTCAAGCACGAAAGTGCCCTTAGTTTTACGAAGTAAATTCTAGGGGTTCTTTTGTGCTTGAAACACGTCAGCTAGGTTCATGTATCTCTACCTGATTTTATGGATTAATACGTTTAAATAGATACATGAACCTAGCTGACGCATTTCTGGCACAAAAGTGCCCTTAGTATTGACTTTTGTGCTATATTTTTTACTTCGTAAAACTAAGGGCACTTTTGTGCTTGAAACGCGTCAGCTAGGTTCATGTATCTCTACCTGATTTTATGGATTAATACGCTGAAATAAAGAGGATGTTTTTATTATAATCCTTCTCACCGTAACGGTGCTGACCCATCCTTTCATGCCAATTCTACTATACTCGCTTCTTGGAGAGGGGGATGTGTCCTGCTATTTTCAGGTGAGCTGGTTATATACTGTTGCTTTTTGTTGTGTTGTAAATGGAGCACTGAAAACTAAATAAAACACAGACCAGGAGCATATATATATATACACACACCTTCCGATATAAATTAAAAATTTGGGTACAAACCGCTTCCCTGTACTCAGAAATCCCAAACAACAGTATGGAGACAGAGTCAGGGGCATAGCTTAAGGGGGTGCAGTGACAGCAGTCGCTACCGGGCCCTGCAGCCTAGGGGGGCCCAAAAGCCCTTCTGCCACATAAGAAGACATTAATATTGTAAATGGCACTTGGTAACTGGGGGGCCCCATTTCAGTTTGTGCACTCGGGCCCAAGAGCTTGAAGTTACGCCTCTGGACAGACTCATCTTAACAGCGTTATGGGCCCCCGGGCATAACACTGCAGTGGGCCCTGTCCAAATACATGACATCACACTAGGCCATGCCTATTGCCACCCCCAAGCACACTCATATTATCACGCCACTTATGTCTGGGCACTGGCAGCCTACAAGAGTAATTGGCAGGCGCAGGGAGCCTTTGGCTCCCTTCTCCACCAAGGTTTTTAACTGTTTGCACATCCTAAAAACACACAAACATTTAAATAAGCAAAGACAACCAAGGGATCCTGGGTATGTTTCTTGTATTCCGAGGACATACAAAGACCACCTGGGGCCCCCATACTTGTGGGGCCCCTGGGCAACTGCCTAGTGTGCCCAATGGAAAAGATGGCCCTGTATAGAGAGGACCTGCACAAGCGCCGCCGGCTCTCCATTCTGAGTCGTAACTTTTGGGACCCTTTCCCGTGATTACTGGAACATGCACCAGTCACACTTTGATGGCCATTCGACAGAGTTCCACTTCTGGTACCTGCACTTATCCCCGGAGCAAGCCCCTATCTTATGGATATGCCATCAAAGTGCATGGTGGGAACAGCCCTTTAAAAAAGGTCTTCGGTTTTCATTAACTCACTTCCGAACGGTCAGCGGTCACGTGCCACTAATTGACATTACCATTCAGAATTGAGTGAAGACCGTTCAATAGAGCGATGAGACGCACCGTGGAAATAGGGAATTGGGGGAAGGGAGTAAAAAAATGTTTTATTTTACTGGGGGTTGGGGAGCTATTGCAACAGTTTGTTTTTTGAGGTGGACAAACCCTTTAATTACTTTTTGTGCTATACAGGCAGTCCCCGGGTTATGAACGGGATATGGACTGTAGGCATAGTTGCCAACTTTTGAAAGTGAAAAAGCAGGAGACTCTAGTGGGCGGCGCGCGTAGCGCGCCGCGGCAAAAATTTGCATGGACACGCCCATCTTGTCGGTATGCCACGCCCCTTCAAAAAGCCACACCCACTCCACCTAACTGCATAACGGCTTTGGAAGAAGCCAGGTAGATGCCCTTATAGCCAGGTAGTAGCCCCCCATAACCAGGTAGTGCCCCTTACAGGCTGGTAGATGCCCCCTTGTAGCCAAGTAGATGCCCCCTCTGTAGCCAGGTAGAGCCAAATTTGTAGCCAGGTAGATGCCCCCCTTTGTTAGCCAGGTAGGTGCCCCCCTTTGTTAGCCAAGTAGTGCCCCCATTGTTAGCCAGGTAGTGCCCCGTCTGTGAGCGAGGTAGTGCCCCATTTGTTGCCCGGTAGTGCCCCCATTGTTGCCAGGTAGTGCCCCCATCTGTTAGCCAGGTAGTGCCCCATCTGTTAGCCAAGTAGTGCCCCATCGTTAGCCACATCGTTAGCCAAGTAGTGCCCCCATCGTTAGCCAGGTAGTGCCCCATTGTTGCCAGGTAGTGCCCCCTCTGTTGCCAGGTAGTGCCCCCTTTGTTGCGAGGTAGTGCCCCATCTGTGAGCCAGGTAGTGCCCCCATCTGTTAGCCAGGTAGTGCCCCCTTTGTTGCCAGGTAGTGCCCCCATTGTTGCCAGGTGATTTCCCCATTGTCGCCAGGTAGTTGCCCTCTCTGTTAGCCAGGTAGAGCCCCCTAAGCTAATAAAAATAAAATAATAAAATCCACTCACCTCACCAGGCTCCTGCAGCGCGGCCAGCTCCTGCCCGATCTCCTCAGCGGCGCAGGGGGAAGTGAGAGCAGCCCGCGCGTCACTCCCCTGCAGCCGCGCGTCACTTCCCCCTGCGCCGCTGAACTGTATGTGCGGCGCACACACCGGCGCCGTACATACAGGGAGAGGAGGGAGGAGGGAGCGATCCCTCCTGCCTCTCCCGCACAGTGAGACCGCGGGCGGGTGAGCGGCCGCTGCGGCCGCTGCACCCGCCTGTAGGAGCGGTTCCCGCGGCGCAAGAGTAGCGCACCAGCGCTACTCTTGCGCCGCGCGGTAATTTAAAGGACCCCGCCGCCTGCAGGCGGCGGGAGGAATGCCAACTCCCCCGGGGAGGGCGGGAGGGGACCCCAAATAGCGGGACCCCCCCCGCCAAAAACGGGAGAGAGTTGGCATGTATGACTGTAGGTTTATTCTTAAGTTGAATTTGTATGTAAGTCGGAACAGGTATATTTATTAAATGTTTCTCCAGCACAAAAGGCTTGTTTTTTTTTAGTTTTGGATCGTGCAGAGAAGGGTTTTTACATTTGTTTTGCTGTCTGTGCCCCAGTCAAGAAGATGTCACTTCATTTTCACCTCATGTGCTGCTGTGGCATGCTGGAACTTGTCGTTCCACAGCTAATATCTGCTGTGGAACGTGGAACTACAAGTGCCAGCATGCCCCATAAGTCCCCGTTTGTAACTAGGGGACAGATGTAAGTCGGAATGGTGTAATTCAGGGACTGCCTGTATATCGTCAAAATCTAGATTCGGTCTCCAGCATAGCAATGCCATCACCAGCAGAGGGCACCTCCATCCCTTCATATCACAATCAGCTGCAGACGCAGGATCACACAGGCGGTATCTGTGACTCAAGAGTTAACCAACCCTGTGTATTCTTCACTCCTGACTGATGGCAAATAATGAGTGCAGTTACCGCAGGCCTATTTATCTCAGACATTTGCAGGCTGTGAGCGGCGGCCATAGTGGTTAAAACACTATACATTATAGCCTAATGCTAATGGCAAAAATTCCCTTCGAAATATGGCCGCTGATCAGATGTGTCCTTCTATTCATCAACTATAATATTACATACAAGTGGCTGGGTGCAAAATAGTCAGGACTTGAAGTTTTTGATTTGTAACCCAAAATCAAGAAACTAGAAAACATAATAAATCAAATTCAATCAATTTAAAATAAAAGCTAATAAACGCGATACAACACTAAAAGTTAAAATGATTATCTATTTACCGATCCATGAATAATCTGTCTGTCAAATATCTCTAATTAATATCTATCCATCTAGCTACCTATCTGACCGACCATCCATCCATTTTTCCATCTTTCTACCTGTCCGTCTATCCATGCATCTATCTATCGGTCTGTCAGTCAATTCATCCATCTATCTTTCTGCCTAAAATAGGCTGTATACAGAAAGGGACTATGTGGCTCGTACACAAATGGTGCCAGGTATAGAAAAATGGTATAAAGTAGGTAATTTATTTAAAAATGGAGACCTTAAATCTCACACTTAAAAGATTACAATAAAAAGGCCTGACGCGTTTCACATGGAACACCCACGCTTCATCAGAGGTACCTCTGGTACTATTAGGTACCTCTGATGAAGCGTGGGTGTTCCATGTGAAACGCGTCAGACCTTTGTATTGTAATCTTTTAAGTGTGAGATTTAAGGTCTCCATTTTTAAATAAATTACCTACTTTATACCATTTTTCTATACCTGGCACCATGTGTACGAGCCACATAGTCCCTTTTTGTATACAGCCTTTTTTATTTATTACCACGTGGAATTTTTTCTTACTGTGGGAACAGAAGACGCCGGGCAGCCGTACCAGTTCAGCTCCATGAGGAGCATCTAAGCCTATACAAGAGTTGTGCCTCGATTTTGAACGCACAACTTCGAAAGGTGAGCAGACCTGGTTATTATACTAATATCATTATTTAAACGTAATTCACTATTGTGCGCCTGTCTGCTTCTCTTTTTTCTTTTATACAAATATCTTTCTGCCCATCTATCTATCTAGCCATCCATTTATGTTTCTAACTGTCCGTCCATCCATCTATCTGTCTGTCATTTGTATCCATCTGTGATTTCTACATTTTCACTAACAGTTACTGCACTTCTGTGTTATTAAGCAAAAACTCCTATGGTATTTATTAAACAGCAATGTATCAATCATGGTCATGGTTCTGTGTGTGTATGTATTAGGGTCTGTTCACACAGCTTATTTTGGCACGCAGTGCGCGTTATATGCGGCGAACTGCGCGCCGCAATTACGGTAATCCATAGCTCTCAGAGAACTATGGATTACGCCTCGTCCCCCCCCCGCGCGTACAATACGCGTTCACGCGGGGCGATAAGCGACATGTCAATTGTTCGCGCCGATTACGTGCCGCGAACAATGCATGTCTATGGGGCCGGCGCGCTGCCGGCCCCCCTGCACCTAGGGAGTACGCGCTGATCAGCACGACTCCCAAAACATACGGTGTATTGTGGCACGTACTGTACACCGTGTGAACATAGCCTTAATGTATGTGTCACTGTGTCAGATATTTGAATGTATTAAGCTAGGTCTACTCGGCATTGGACAAAATAAACTCACTGAAAACCAAATCCTAAAACCGTTCATAAAACGTTAAACACGTTAAAAAGTTTTATGTTCAGTGCATGTCAGAAACAGCCCTTTTTTGACGCTTTATTTTTCTTTTGCAGAAACGCACTGCATTAATTACTATGGTTTTCTGCAAAAAAACAGGCCAAAAAAAGTCCTGCAATTTACGTAGACTCCAAGAGTAAATTGTCTGCCCTGTTCTGGCGTTTTTTTGCAACAGGTTTCAAAAAACGACTGGGAGCAGAAAAAAAACGTTCTGTGGAGACTACAGAAAGTTTTTACTATTAGGGCTCGTCCCCACGACATTGGTTTTCAGTAATATTTATAGACTGTTTTTGGATTTCAAAACCGTCTGTAATCCGACTGTCAACTTTTTATATAGACTTAAATAGAAAATCCATGCAGTAGTTCACGGATTTTCTGCAGGACGGTTTTTTTTCACCGCTGGCATAACAGAAAACTTAAAACATGTTCATTCTTCCACCTGGTTTTCGGGCAGAACATGAACAGTTATGTGTGAAGGGGACAGTTGAATCTGCAAACTACGGACAACCCCCCCCCCCTCATGTGCAAAAAAAGGGATAAAATTCTGCTCGGAAAATCCGACCAAACGCACCATTGAAGTCTATGGGATCTGTTTTCACTCTTTTTCAGCGATTTCAGAAAACAAAAAATGCCTCTCGTTACATCTCTATCTAGTTTAGATTGTAAGAAAAAAAAAAACAAGTTAGCCCACACATCCAAACACCAGATATAGCAGCACATACCAAGCATCCATCTGCACCCATCCATTCATCAACACATCCATCTATGCATCCATCCAGTTACATATCCATCCATCCATTTACGTATCCATCCATTTATCCATCTATGAATCTGTCCATCAATCCATCTGTATCCGTCCATCTATTCAGCCATACATTCATCCATCTACGCATCCCACTATCCATATGTTCATCTATGCATCCTACAATACATCTATGCATCCAACCATCCATCATTATATATCTATTAGTCCATCTATATGCATCCATCAACCCATCCACCCATCTATGCATCCAACTACCCATCTATGCATCCATCCACCCATCTACGCATCCATCCACCCATCTACGCATCCAACTATCCATCTATGCATCCATCCACCCATCTACGCATCCAACTATCCATCTATGCATCCAACTATCCATATGTTCATCTATGCATCCAACCATCCATCATTATATATCTATTCATCCATCTATATGCATCCATCAACCCATCCATCCATCTATGCATCCATCCACCCATCTACACATCCAACTATCCATCTATGCATCCATCCACCCATCTACGCATCCAACTAGCCATCTATGCATCCAACTATCCATATGTTCATCTATGCATCCTACCATCCATCTATGCATCCAACCATCCATCATTATATATCTATTCATCCATCTATATGCATCCATCAACCCATCCATCCATCTATGCATCCTTCCATTCATCTATTTCTCTATCCATCCATCAATCCATTTACGCTTCTATCCATCTATGCATCACCCCACCCATCAATCCATCTGCATCCACCCATCTATCTATCTATCTATCTATCTATCAGTGCTACTAGCTCCAGCCTCCATGTGTTTTTCAGGAGATAATCCTATATTATCAATTACATGACCATTTTGTTTTCAGCCACTGAGAAGGAAAAATGGATGAATCAGCTTTCCGACAACTCTCTCTCGTCCTGGAAGCTCTGAGCATCTTGATCCGCACTATAAATTATTCATACAGCGAATGGTAATCAAGACTTGTCTATCACTATCTCCAACTATGCTGAGTTCAGGAATACTACTCATCCAGGACAGGCCCACAACATCCCCTGGTGTCAAGGACACGGCGACGAGACCTCAATCTAGCGCCGGGCGAGTGCAGGCTTGTGGCCGGTGACATGTGTCATAGTAGTTTAGTATAATACATATCTGCACCACTGACAGGTGGCGTCCGTGAAGAACATTGATTATCTGGTGACAATGGCGCCTGTCGTGGGGGGGGGAACGTGAAAATGTATCAGGCAGCAAGTGACCAGTCAGCTCCTGAAGCAGATGTGTTGGAAGAAGGAAAAATGGGCAAATGTGAGGATGAGAGACTCGATGAGGACTAAATTGTGCTGTCTAGACGAATGGGTCACTGCATCTCCAAAACTGGAATTCTTGTGAGGGGTTCTTGGTGTGTGGTGGATAGCACCCACCAAATGTGGCCCGAGGGAGGACAATCAGTGAACCAGCGACAAGGTCATGGGCAGCCAAGGGACAACCTGGTCTGATGAATCGTGTTATCCATTATGTGGAAGAACAGAGGGTGTGAGCATCAAACTTGGAGAAGAGATGGCACCAGGATGCGCTATGGGAAGAAAGGATGGCGGAGGGCATGTGATGGGCAGTGTGCTGCTGGGAAACCTAACATCCTGGCATTATGTGGATGTTACAATGACACAAATCATCTACCTAACATTGTACAGACCATGTCCATCCCTTCATGGCAGCGGATTCCCTAAAGGTATTCACCTCTTACAGCAGGGGTAATGCCCCCCCTCCGGGCCACACTGCAAAGATTGTTTTGGAGAGAGCAACATGTCAAATAGTTTAAGCTGGTGACTTGGCCTCCAATCTAACCAGATCTCAATCCAATCAAGCATCTGTGGAATCTGCTGGAAGGCGAGGCCAAACCTCACAGGAGTTAAAAGGGTTGTCTCGCTACAAAGAATAGCTTTCAAATTGTAGGGAACACAAAATAAAGACATTTTCCAAATATATTGCTTTGTTCCTCTGTTTTCCCTAAGGAGATACAAGTGAATTTATGACCTCCCTGGCTATTTCAGTTCCCTCAGTAACAGACCTGTAAACAATTCTCCCCCTGCTGTTTGTTCAATGAGATAACAGTGAGTGATGTCATCACACAGGTCCCAGCAGTGTCCTGTGCTGCTCAGCAGTAAAAAGCTTGATTTATGTAAAATAAACAGCACTGTAATTAGGGCTTTTGTTTTGGGGATCAGATAAGAAGTCCTGTTTGTAGTTTGAGAAGCTAATCTGATCTAATTAGCATCTGAAAGCACAGCACAGAGCTGTACAAGCATGGAGCTGTATGCAAATGAATCAGTCTGAACCAGGAAGTGACAGTTTTTCATTCATGCATTCTCTGAAACTCTGAAGGGAGACAACTCCTTTAAAGATCTGCTGCTAGTCTTGGTTGAAATTTTAGGATGAACAAAAAATGTCTTGAAATTTTCTTTAAATGAACAAAATGAGACCAAATCTTAACTTTAAAATGCACAAGTTCACCTTTTGACATCATGAGACTAAGACAACACCTTACAATTGATCAACAGTACCTCGCCATTGCCAGGCTTCAAGCAGGATGCTCTCAGACAAAAGTGGCCACTGAGCTTAGAGTGTCACAGAGTGTCATCAGCAGATTGTATCAGAGATACAAAGAGACTGGAGGAGTCACAAAAAGGCAAAGAAGTGGACGTCCTATCACACACTGATGATTGCTTCATTGTAACCAATGCCCTGCGGTCCCGGATGATGAATGCTGCACAACTCCAGACACGTTAAAAGTGAAGGGTGAGAGGCTCTAAGTGTCACGTCAGGCCATTGGTAACCATTTACATCAGCATGGTCTGCGTTTTAGACGACCAGCAAGGGTACCTGCAATGGCTGATGCATAGCGCTGTTCTTGACGTCTCCACCATCGTTGGCGGCCACCATTTCTGTTTAGAGTGAATTGACCTTCATCACTGAACAGCACTAAGGACCACTGGTTGCTCATCCGGTGTAGATGCTCCCTGGCCCCAGCAAGACGAAGATGCCTGTGCCTGGTGGTGTGGTCAGGTCATCTAGCACACAGACCACATTGATGTAAACAGTTATGAATGGTCTGACGTGACACTTGGTCGCCTCTCACCTCCATTAAACGCCTGGAGTTGAGCAGCATTCATCAAATACGTCCCAATAACTATGGTAATCCACAGTTCTCATAGAGAACTATGGATTACGCCTCCTCCCCCCGATCGCACAATACGCCGCGGGGGGAGATAAGTGACATGTCAATTATTCACGGCGTATACGCGATGAGAATAATGCATGTCTATGGGGCCGGCGGGCTGCCGGACCGCTCCCGAACACACTGTGTAATTGCGGGGCGTAATTACGCCCGAAATTATGCCGTGTGAACTTAGCCTTACAATGAATCGGTCATCAGTGTGTGATGGAGCCAAAGGACGTCCACTTCTTTGCCTTTCTGTGACTCTTCCAGTCTCTCTGTATCTCTGATACAACCTGCTGATGACACTCTAAGCTCAGTGGCCACTTCCGTCTCAGAGTATCCTGCCTGAAGCCCCGCAATGGCGAGGTACTGTTGATTAATTGTAAGGTGTTGTCTTGGTCTCAATGTGACCAGCATGAGGAGGACTGTTTAAATCCCAATTCAAATTGATCCCCTTGATGTCTTGGGTGATCCAGGGATCAAACACCTGTCGGGAATTTCACCATTAAGCTCCTTGTTAGAGATCAGCAAGTTGTGCAAAAAGGGAAGCGATGGGCTCATTTAGTTAAAATGTTATGATCATCCTGAAATTTCAACCAAAAGCCAAATATCCCTAACTTTTTGTGAGTAGCGTAAACACACCATTGCACTGATAAATGCACCATTACACATCGTACATAAACACAGATCTGCAAGCAGCTTGGATCGTTCTGCTTCTCCTCCAGGTAGAAATGACAGACCTCAGCATATGGCTTTCAGTTTCTAGCGTTTTCCACCCACGCCCCGACGAGAGGCAAGAAAACAAAATATAAAAGGATCTAATTTAAGCGGATCTTTAAATAAAACACTTCTCATCTCTGAGAAACCTCATATGTTCAGCAGCAGTCTCTCCACATCCCGCTCTCAGCTCGTGCCAGGAGTCGGAGATTAAAGTAAACTTTGCAGGCGGCTCAAGCGGTGGAAAATTCTCTCCTAAAAGGGGTCAAACAAGTGTTTTGGAATCAAGAGGACATTGTAAAATATAAGTTGAGTCAAGGTGGCAGAAATCATCTCGAATCGAAGGAAGAAATGCGTGAGAAAAGTTTTTAAAAAGTGTTGCCATAGTAACCAGCGCCTGGTAATAAAATCACATCAGGAATAGTAATATAAGGTTTTATACTGTGCACGGTGTACGAGGCACAGGGGTCGACCACAGACCTGCACTCTGGGGGCGATTCCAAACTCATCGGATAGTAAAGTCATTGAACAGACGTAGAAAACATAGGACTTCTTTCTATTTTATGTGCGGTATTGCAGCTCAGTCTCATTCACTTTAGTGGAGTTAACCTGCAATGCCGGACACAATCCATGGACAGGACTATATAGCGCTATTTCTGAAAGAAGCGACATTTGTATATAAATAAAAAAACTACATTACTTATCCTGAGTTACATCCTGTATTATACCCCAGAGCTGCACTCACTATTCTGCTGGTGCAGTCACTGTACATACATTACTTATCCTGTACTGATCCTGAGTTACATCCTGTATTATACTCCAGAGCTGCACTCACTATTCTGCTGGTGCAGTCACTGTACATACATTACTTATCCTGTACTGATCCTGAGTTACATCCTGTATTATACTCCAGAGCTGCGCTCACTATTCTGCTGGTGCAGTCACTGTACATACATTACTTATCCTGTACTGATCTGAGTTACATCCTGTATTATACTCCAGAGTTGCACTCACTATTCTGCTGGTGCAGTCACAGTGTATCACATTACTTACCCTGTACTGATCCTGAGTTACATCCTGTATTGTCCTCCAGAGCTGCGCTCACTATTCTGCTGGTGCAGTCACTGTACATACATTACTTACCCTGTACTGATCCTGAGTTACATCCTGTATTATCCTCCAGAGCTGCACGCACTATTCTGCTGGTGCAGTCACAGTGTATCACATTACTTACCCTGTACTGATCCTGAGTTACATCCTGTATTATACTCCAGAGCTGCACTCACTATTCTGCTGGTGCAGTCACTGTGTACATACATTACTTATCCTGTACTGATCCTGAGTTACATCCTGTATTATACTCCAGAGCTGCACTCACTATTCTGCTGGTACAGTCACTGTGTACATACATTACTTATCCTGTACTGATCCTGAGTTACAGACTGTATTATACTCCAGAGCTGCACTCACTATTCTGCTGGTGCAGTCACTGTGTACATACATTACTAATCCTGAACTGATCCTGAGTTACATCCCGTATTATACTCCAGAGCTGCACTCACTATTCTGCTGGTGGAGTCACTGTGTACATACATTACTTATCCTGTACTGATCCTGAGTTACATCCTGTATTATACTCCAGAGCTGCACTCACTATTCTGCTGGTGCAGTATTTCTATCTATCTCACTTTCCTCAGGTGCTGCCAAATGAATCAGGGGTATTTCCTAATTCTCTCTTCTGATCTTGTGTAAGGAGTCTGTATATTATAGTCCAGTGTTGGCTACAATTGCTGGACTATCAGATTTGCTGGATTATTAGATGCTAGATGTGGAATATTTGGCCTGTATCTTATGCCTTGCAGGTTATCGGTAACGTTGTGCACAGATCATAGAAGCCCCAAATGCTAAAAGCGACGAATGTGAGAACAGAGAAGTAATCCGGAGAGAGAGAGGGAGAAAGTGGGGCAAGAGCTGCAAGGAAAATGAAAGGAAATGTGTCGCGCGAGATCAAATAGGACAGTGAGCAAGAGGACGCATTCAGCAGGCCGCTAATCCCACCCGAGCGGTTCGAGTGCAGGGCAGGGGCGAGTTGGGCGATGCTGGAAGTTAACCCCTTAAGCCGAACGCCTGAAAAGTAGATAATGACCAGAACATTTTTTTAGTTTTTGCCTCCTTGCGTTTCAACAGTTGTAACTTTTTTATTTTTTCAATGACGCAGTTGTGTGAAGCTTCGTTTTATTCAAGACAAGTTGTAGTTTATGGGGGAATTGTTTAAGTTCACTTACAAATAATTGCAGAATTTTTTTTTTTACGATTTTTTTTTTCAAATTTTTTTTTTACACCATTCACATTTCACACGTAATAACTTGTTAGATTAATTCTACAGGTTATTACGGTCGTGTGGATACCTAATATGTGTAGGTTTTTTTGTGTGTGTAATTTATGAACAATTATTTTTTATTAAATATTTACTTTTATTATTTTATTTTTATTTTTATTTTTTTACACTTTGTTTTTTTTACTTTTTTTTTAATCCCCTGAAGGGAGAACTGTTTTATATATATATATATTTTTTTTACACATAGTAATTTATTAGCTTATTCATATCTGCTAATACATAGTCATCTGTGTCAGTCTGACACAGGCAGTGATCAGGACAGCACGCAGTCTGTCCTGGTCACTGGCTTATTACATAGACAGCCCTGGGGCCACTCTAGGTCCCCAGGGCTGACTGTGCAGCCGTCCCCCGGGCTCTGTCGGGTCACCAGGTGTTCTGATCACCCGACAGAGCAGGGGAACCCTTTGATTGCGCTGCGGTAAAGCACCGCCACAATCAAAGGGTTAAAGACGCGGATTGCGGAGGTTTCCTCCACTCCCCGGTGCTCGCAGGAGATGCTCTGGGATCAGGGCTGTGTAGTACAGCCCCAATCCCAGCGCAATTGTGGCGCCGGGCGCTGCAAACTCCGGTATCTGCAGCGACGTCTAAAGACGGTGCGCGATCATTAAGGAGTTAATGGAGAGGACGTCTGTAACACTGCAGACACGGAGCATAGTCCTGACAAGGGGAAGCACTGAACGGTATCAGATGTCAAAGCCGACATTACTGAAGTGAAGTGATTTCCAGCTGCAGCAAATAAAAGATTGTTTGTTGTATTTTGAAAAGTTATGAACATTTTTTAATGTATTTTTTTGTATCTAGTGATGATTGGTTTCAGGATTCCTGCTTGCTGTCAGTGAATAGAATCGGTTTCATTCCAGATTTTGTTTTCAAAAGTCTAGACCAGTGGTCTGCAAAGTGCGGCTCTCCAGTTGTTGGGAATCTGCAACTCCCATCATGCATTTATATCATCTATATCAATGGGCATGATGAGCGTTGTAGTTTCCCAACAGCTGGAGAGCCGCACTTTGCAGACCACTGGTCTAGGTCATCTGTTGCAAAACGTGTTGCAGATACAGGTATTAGGAGGCTTAAAAACATTTTCGGTTTTGCTAAAAGAGAACTCTGTCTCTACAGGTGATATCAGAAAGGGGAACGTCTTCTCCTTGGGGAGAGCACCATATAGGTGTGTGGAGTTTTGCATTGCCTTTTTGCCCTCCACTAAGCATCTGCATATCACAAGACATTATGGGAAAGGAGCTGAGAAGCTCAAACACCCTCTACTGGATGTAAAAAATTCTCAATTTGCTTCAGACCCACCGAATCTTTAGAAAGCAAAATGGATATTAGGCAAGCCAGTATCACTCATCTGCATACAGCTGTTTCAGGGTTTTGCCCCTCACCAGTGCAGAGCAGAGTGTACTGGCTGGCTGGGTGGGAGCCAATGAGTGGTCCAATCCCTGTAGTGAGACAACCCCTTTAAGAACAAACCTATAGTCCCTGTCCTGTTCGTAACCTGGGGATTGCCTGTATGTGCTGCAGGGTCACTTTCATGGCCATCTTATCCATTGGGCACACTAGGCAGTTGCCTGAGGGCTCCACAAGTATAGGGGCCAGGGTGATGAATATATGTCACAAGGATCCATAGCATAAGCTGCTTATTTAACTGTTTGTGACGTGCAAATAGTTTAAAACCATGGTGGAGCAGGGAGCCCTCAGCTCCCTACCCCATAAATTAGTCTTGTAGGCACCCTACAAGACAGCAACAGGGTGTCCCAACATAGGCGACGGGATGGTATGGATGCGCTTAGTAGTGGTTCAGGGCTTGGCTTCAAGGAGTGTCATATTTGGGCATGGTTAGAGGCATGGACTGATGTGATCTCATGTATTTGGTTTGGTCCACTGCACTGTTGTGCCCGGATGCCCATAATTCTGCTAGGATAGCCCTGGTCACCTTAAAGGGGTTGTCTCACTACATTGATTCATCTCACCTCAGTCCTGTTTTCTTGGTTTCATTTTGAATTCAGGGGCGTGTTTACTGGCTTCTACTAGGCTGCAGTAGAAGCCAGGTCTGTAGCTATAGCAACCAGTGCTGGCAGCCTATCAGGAGAGATCAAACAGGTCTGTAGCTATAGCAACCAGTGCTGGCAGCCTATCAGGAGAGATTGAACAGGTCTGTAGCTATAGTGACCTGAGGAGGTGATGCAGCCCATACTAGAGGGGATAACTAGGAATAGGTAGGACACTGTTAATGGACACATACTGCAAAGTGACTTGTTTTTGCAAGATCTTTAACCTAAAAAGCAGCGATCCTTGTAGTGAGACAACCCATTTAAGATACTAAAGCAAAAACATCAACTGGTGCAGCATAAACATCAAAAAACAAAATAAAAATCCCTAATCTCGGGGAGTTGTTTTCTGTTGTGTTCTCTGAAGATGACGTTGGTTTCAAACGGACCTCCAACCGCGGCGTAATAAAGTGGAGCTCTGTCTGGAAACATCTCCAGCGATATAACATACAATAACTTAGAAGACAAATTTCAGCGCACAGTATGTTGTTACCTAAGAGAATGAACTTTTCTCTTGTAGAGTGTGAAGTACGGTATATCATCTGCGCAAACACGGTACAATCTCTGCCTCACCCCCACTGTGATCCCCCACAGTCGCCTGTCACACAGCATATGCTTAGTATATATCTGATGCTGTATATCCAACAGACATGCGGTGATGAAAAAATGAGTGAAAGCAGGCAGCAGCCAATGTCTGCAGAAAAGCAAGTTGTTTATGGGATGTGGGACGCGAGACACTAAAACTGAACATTTTAAAAGCACCTGAGCAAGGAACGAGATATAAATTTGGAAATCAAGATTCTAGCCAACAAAACATCAAGAAATACAAGCTCATTCACATTGATACCTTGTGTATATTTATTTATAATTTGTTAAATGAACAAAAAATATAGATCTGTAAATTCAAAATTATTATAAACTATAAGGCTATGTTCACACGGCTTAAAATGGGCCGTATTTCGGTCCGTAATTACGCGCCGAAGTGCACCAATTACGGGCCGAAAACGGCCCATTCATTACGGTTAATTCACAGTTCTCATAGAGAACTATGGATTACGTCTCCCTCTCCCCGCCCGCGAATATCCGCCGGGGGGGAGATAATTTACCTGTCACTTTCTAGCGGCGTATACGCGCCGCTAGCAGTGATAGTCTATGGGCCGGCGAAGTGCCGGCCCCTGCTTACTCCCCCGCTCCCGCCCCGCCCCCGTCCACACGGCGTAATTGCGGGGCGTAATTACGTCCAGCAATTAAGCCGTGTGAACATAGCCTAACAAAAATGCCACCTATGTACAATATAACTTCTATAATACTGCCCTCTATGTACAATATAACTTCTATAATACTGCCCTCTATGTACAATATAACTTCTATAATACTGCCTCCTATGTACAAGAATATAACTACTATAATACTGCCCCTATGTACAAGAATATAACTAGTATAATACTGCCCCTATGTACAAGAATATAACTAGTATAATACTGCCCCATATGTACAAGATTATAACTACTATAATACTGCCTCCTATGTACAAGAATATAACTACTATAATACTGCTCCCCCTATGTACTAAAATATAACTACTATAATACTGCCCCTATGTACAAAAATATAACTACTATAATACTGCCTCCTATGTACAAGAATATAACTACTATAATACTGCCCTCTATGTACAAGAATATAACTACTATAATACTGCTCCTATGTACAAGAATATAACTACTATAATACTGCCCCTATGTATAAGAATATAACTACTATAATACTGCCCCCTATGTACAAGAATATACCTACTATAATACTGGGCCCCAAAGTAAAGAATATTAACTATATAATAATGCCTCTATGTACAAAAATATAACTACTATATACTGCCCCTTTTTTAAAAAGAATATAACTATTAATACTGCCCTAGTACAAGAAT
>JAODAL010062058.1:0-19956 GCA_025379985.1 Phyllomedusa bahiana | reverse complement strand
TTCCCTACAACAGGGGTTAAGCTTATGGCTATAGTTTCCTGGATCACTTTTTGACCCCTTTTTGAATATTGGCACCACATTTGCTATGCGCCAATCCTTTGGGACATACCCCGTTATTAGACAGTCCATGAATTTTAAGAATAGGGGCCATCTATGACATCACTTAACTCCCTTAGGACACCTGGGTGTATGCCATCTGGCCCGGGGGATTTGTCTATTTTAATCTTCCTAAGACGGAGCTGCACTTCTTCCTGGGTTAGACAAGAAACTTTAAGTTGGAGTTTACCACATCTCTCTGTTCAACAGGAAGGTCATCCTCCTCGGTAAATACAGTGGAGAAAAAAGTGTTTAATACGTTGGCTTTTTTCTCATCGCCCTCTACTGTCTCTCCCTCAGTATTTTTCAAAGGGCCAACATTTTCCGTTTTAATTTTTTTACTATTTATATATTTAAAAAAATATTTTTGGGGTTAGTTTTTACTTTCTATAGCAATATGTCTTTCCGTCTCCAGCTTTGCTTCCTTTATCTTTATTTTACACATTTTTTTTTTTCCCTATAGCTTCTTAGTGCCTCTTCACTGCCCTCCTGTTTTAGTAGGTGAAACGCTTTCTTTTTGTTTTTTATTGCCTCTTTTACATCCCTGTTGATCCACATTGGGTTTTTCCTGTTTCTAATTTTTTTTTACCATAAGGTATGTACCTCTCACAGTGGTAGCCTAGGATGTTTTTTAAAAATATCCCATTTATTTTTAGTTCTGCCTTATTTAAACACATTGTCCCAGTCAATACGGTTTTTGGGCCCCCCTAAGCAGAATAAAATTAGCCTTCCTAAAATTTAGTGTTTTTATGGCTCCTTGACAAAAAACTCTATTGAAGGATAAACGGAAATTTATTATTTTTGGTCACTATTCCTTAGGTGCCCTCAACCTGAACCTTTGTACTCTGTCAGGTCTATTAGTTAATATTAGGTCTAGAAGGGCCTTTCATCTAGTCGGTTCCTGCACATTTGGCAAAGGTAATTATCATTAGTTATTGACAAAAACATGTTTCCTTTATGGAGCTCAAGTTCAGATTCCCAATTGATGACTAGATAGTAAAAGTCGCCCAAAATAAAAACCTCATTCTGATTACCCGCCTCATTTTTGCCCTGGGAGTACATTTTCCCAGGGTTCTGTTTATTTGGGGGCCTATAGAGACCCTATTAGTATTATATTTTTATTTTCCCCCCAGTATATTTCCCCTTTGATTCCAATGTTCTTCCTTTACCTATATTAATATGCTTCTATATGCTATGTTATCAGAGGGGGCCACAGGGAAAAGGGTGAAAAACAGACCCAAGGGAGAAGGGGTTCAGCCCCCACGGTTTGAGGAGAGAAACATGGAGGCGTTGGGGATAGCAGAGAAGGGGCAAGCGGAGTTGTAGGACCCGGGTTCAGTTCCCGCAAATACTTGGGCCTAACTTATAACTGGGCCCCTTAAATTTTAATATTTTTAGCGGGAAACCAAACTTTATACCCGGGAGGGGGTTTAGGTACCTGTGGGCCTGGACTTTTTTGCGGGGGGGGGGGCCCGTAGAAGGGGCCTGTGTGTGACTTGCCAGAGTGCCTTGATGTCCGTACTTGGGACCCAGGGGAACGTGACAGGGTTTGCCGGGGGAGGGGGGGGGATGTACCCCAAAAACACAAAAAAAAAAGGGAGAGTTAGGGAATTATACGAAAAAATTACCCCGGGGAGGAGGTCGCCCAGTTACCCTGACGGGGGGATAAAAAATGTCGTAGGTGGTCCCTAAAACTTTGGTCGATCCCTCTACTCCCCATTGTTTGGGGGTGGTTGCAGTGAGAAGTCTGTGCCCTGAAACTGACCACACAGGCCACCGAATTTCGACCAAAATGCCCCCCCCTATCCGAGACGATATGCAATTGGAGTCCGTGTAGCCAAAAAATGTGGTGAAAGAGTGGGGGGGCCCAGGGGGGGGAGAAGGAATTTGGAGGGGAACAAAATTGAGCCATCTTTGAGATTTATCAGTCAAAACCCCAAATGCCGTGTTTAAGGGGGGCCCCCGGTCAGTCAAAAAGTCCATGGCACATGGGCCAAAGGGTCTTTCAGGGCCCCAGGAGAGGCTGAAGAGACCAGGGGTTTTTGAGACGGGGAAATTTATATGGGACAGGAGGTACAAGCCAGGACAAAGTCTCAAACATTTTGAGCGAGGGTGGGCCACCATAGTAACGAGAGATTAATTTGCGGGGACTTGTGGACCCCAGGAGACCAGCTTTTCGTGAGGAATGCCCCAACTTAGGACGAGGTGCACGGCAGGGGACGAAGGTTTCCCCAGGTAGAGTTGAAGACCCCGGGGGGCCGCCAGAGGAGAGTTCTGGAGGAATAATGTGCTGCAGGGGGTTACATTGTGTGCTTTTTGGATTGTTATGTGTATTTATTTACAGCCACAACAGCGTAACCCATTTTATTTTTTAAGAGGTCTTTTGGTGTGCGAACCAAAAAATTATTTTTGTTTTGCTGAACCCAATCTGCTTCAAAAAATGAGACTTGACCACAAAAAAAACAAGGTAGACAAAAGACAAATTAAATAAGTTATTCTAGGGGTGGGGGGGTTTGTCCAGGGGGTAGGTGACCAAAAAACATGAAAATGTTTAGCCCCAATATTCTGTGAGGGGTTTGGTGTTATATGTATATGTATTAATATATTTTTATATATATTATTTTTTTTTATATATATATATATATATATATATTTTATATATTTATATATAATTATTTTATATATATATTTATTCTGTGTGTGTGTGTGTATGTGGTATACAAATATACCAAACAGTAAGAAACTAAAATACAGAAGTCTCTGTTCGTATAAACATGCCTCAGCGATGGGGCTTTATATGCGTTCACACTGACATGATGCCCCTGCCCCAATGTCTTCAGTGAGTGCAGGGAGAGGTGTTTATAGCTCACCCTGGGTTTTTGGGGAATGTGCGGCCATCCGTTGCTCCAAACTGTGCGAGAGCTTTACGGTGCACCAGAAAGCTACTTAATATTTAGTCACCCAGCTACTCCAACTCCGTCCCCCGTCTTTCCCTCCCCCATCAGTGCGTGCAATCAGTTGAAGGGCAGGATCGATCCGGCTCCTCACGACCCCCCCGCCTGTAGAGCGGGGAAAGTATGCCAGCAGTTATAAGAGGGGGGGGGCAAAGTAAAAAACCACACCGTTTTACAATGTAATGGCGAGGTAAAAACCCTTGTGGGCCCCCTGTGCTATGGGGCCCCCGGGCGGGTGCCTCCCTCCCCCAATGAAAAAGACGGCCCTGGGGCGCCCTGTCTCGGGGATCCATGCTATGACTAACCTTCGCCTTTTGTCTTCTTTTCGCAAAAAATTTTTCTCTGCGGAAAGGAATTATTCGTCGGGAACCGGGAATTGTTGGTATTAAGGGGCCTTCGAAAAAATGGCCCCACTTTCCTCGAGGGTGCCGAACATAAAGTTACGGTCTTTATGATCAAAAGAACTTCCCTTTTTTAGAGAGTGCTAAAAGGTTAAATCTACGTCAGGCGCGTGGGCATTTTTTTTACGCGCTTCAACTTTGTTGTTACTTACAGACCTGGTTTAAAAAATGTAAAGGTGTGCTTATCTAAAGCTTCTGTGCCGGCCACGACCCCGGGGTCCGGACCTATTTTTCCCCAAGGGGCTGTTGTTCAGCTTTTTCCCCCTGATTTAGCCTTGAGTTTAAAGTCCCACCAGGATATGGGGGACCTGCTGTCCCCATCAACTTGGCTAAGAGTATAAAAAGAATTTTGATTTCTTTGTTATCGGGCATCCTGGAGTGTTGGACAAAAAAAGCTTTTTTCTCAAAATTACGGGTGGCCGTCATTGCCTCGGATGTGGGGGGCCTATGGGGCATTTGTGAATCTGCGTTGGGAAAGGGTTTCCCCGAACTTGCCCTCCTGGTGAACTATCCCCTTAATTTTAAACCGGGAACATCCAGGACCCATATCTCTGGATTTTATGAGGACTTCCCCCCTTTTCGGAGGGAAAAAACAGTTTTTGGGTGGTGGGGATTTTTTCGAAAAAGTGCCATCTTGTCCCAAAAAATTTGCTAAATTTTTGAAAAAACACATTGTCAAGTTCATGGTTTACCGAAAATATCATTTCGGAAAAGGGGGTTAGTTCGTTTCTCAATTTGGGAGCCTTTGAAGTCTGGGGATCAATACCTTCTCCTCTCCCTTCCCCCCAGAGATAATTTGGGCAGACAGAGAGGGTAAACAAATGGTAACACAAAAACTGTTAATATGTATTGATCGCAGGTGACTGGGTAAAATACTTACCTTTGGTTGAATTTTGCCGTTAACAATCGGGATAGTTGCTGTTGGGACCTCCCATTTTACTGTAATTAGGGTTTTTAAAACCCAGGCATGCATCTTTTCCGGCTACCTCTGCCAGTTGGGGGATGTTATCATTAAATTTTGTGCACAGTCTGGCCCCCAAGTTCAGAAGAACTTGGTTCATACCTAGAACATCCAGAAAAAAATTCTGATAGACGGGTCTTTGTTTAGAGGTTTGCGTTTGGGGTTAAAAAGATGGTTTCCCGGAATCTGGGATTGAATGTTCCCTTGGTAAACTCCCCGGGGGATTTGTGGGGTCCATTTTTGGTTCAGGAAGTGGTTAAACCCGGTGGCATATGGGCTGAAATTCCCCTCATTTCCGTTGCATAAGGTTTTTTCATCGTGCACTTCTTAACCCGGTGACTCCGCCCTCTAGCCTCCCCCTCCATTTTGCAAGAGGGGGGGTTAGAATATGAAATCGCCCATATTTTGGATTCTTGTAGGCCCAAAAGGGTCATGCGCCTGGCCCTTTAAAAGGGTATGGCTGAGGGAGTCATGGGTTCCAGATAAATCCAAACATGCTGATCCCCAGGGGGGGAATTCCATGATTCTAACCCGGACAAAGACGACCGGGAGGGCCCGGTGGCCACTCCTAAAAGGGGGGGTATGTCAGGACTGGGGGGCGCTCGGCTTCAGGGAGCAATGTTCTGTGCGCTGATCACGACCCACCCTAATACACATTCTGCTGGCAGTCTTTTTGGGGACAAGGTCCAGCCACTCCGGACAGGGGACGTGTCGCCCAGCCAATGGGGGGACCCGGAGGCCGTTTAAATCGTCAGGGGCGGTACCCGGGAATCCCATTTAAACTCCCCGCTGTGAGTGCTGGCCTCGAGATTTCCTGGCTGCTTTTTTTTCCTTGTGTATGTTTGTTTGGTCTCCTTTGTCCCTGACTTCCTTTTTTTTGACCCTGTTTTGCTCTCTTTTTGTACCCGCACCCATTCGTTTTTTGACCTCGGCTTGTTTACGTTACCCCTTGTTTGATTTGTGGTTTGGGCTTTCCCGGAAATTTGGTTTTCCCCCGGACTGCGATATTCTACCCCCGGGGCCCCCAGCACTTAGAGGCAGGGGACTGTCCCCCAGTTGCCGTCGCGCTTAGGGCAGGCCAGGGACAGGGGGCTGGGTTCCGTCGGGCTCACTTTTTCTCCCTTGACGTAAGGTAACCATCATCCATCTACAAAGTACATCAGGGTTTTCTATAATGTGTAAACCCCTCTACCTCATTTTGCATTAAATGAAACAGTGATCCCGTCATCTTTTGGGAATGGGAGGTACCCTTGAAAAAGCAAGAATGAACTACATGGGGGACTTGACGTTTGTGAAGATGAATTAAGTCACATTATTCAAAACTTTTAAAAATCACCAATAAGTCATGTCCCCTATGCATTCCTTTTTTTTTGGTAAATTTATTTAGAAAACAAAGTTGTTTTTTTTGGGCATATATGTTCGCTAAAGTATAAATTGAATTGCCAATTTTCACATCAGGATAACAATTAGAGATGACCCCAATTTTAAAAAATTGATTCGCGATTCGCAAATTTTTCCCCCCCCAAAAATTGTTTTTTAATTTCCCAATTTTCATGAAAAAATTCGTTAAAACCAGTTTTTCCCTGGCGTCGGGCCTGTAGGCTTTTGAACTTTGCAAGGGGGGAGGTTTGCTATTGAAACAATGCTTGTTTAGTATGACATGAGAGACGGGCGTCACTCTTAGAAGTTCAAAATTTACTTATCCGGACGTTGGGGGGTCAAAACGCCCAAATAACAAGGGGGAAAAGCAGTTGCAGGGAAATTCGGCCAGTGAAAAAAACCCCGAAACAGAGGGCCAAGATACACTATAGCACCCAAAAGGGCACCCTTTTACCCCGTCATCAGATTTTAAGATTATTTTAACGTGTGAAAGGGACGGGTGTGGATGCGGCCCAAACCCAGGCGAGGTGGAAAAGCCCGCCAGGAAGGGAATCTAAGTGGTCCCGGATTACCAGAGCCCCCCGCAAGCGGGATGGACTCTCGGAGGAGTTACCCAGGTGTTTCCACTGCGGGACTTGCCTGCGGTGGGGGCCCAAAGGGGGAGAGGGTAGACAGATTCGTGGGAAAGCTCGTAGTCGGGGACAGGCAGAAGGTCAGGCAGGGGCTCTGGATCAAAAAAGTGGACAGGAGAAGGTCAGGGCAGGCGGAAAGTTTCTTGGTCGATAAAGTAGGAAGGGTACGGTACAGGATAGACAAACAAGGCTTAGGAAGTTTCCCCGAGGAAAAAAACACCTAAGGATCGGGAGGGCGGCAGGAAGGGGCCGACCTAAATTTGGAGCGTGCCGGCTTTACCCAATTACCGGCGCATCCCCCTTTAAAAATTTTAAACGGGGGGCGGGCCCCCTAGGGGGGGCCAGCCCCGGGAGACTGGGACTGACTGAGCGGAGCGGGCCGGGTAAGTAGACCCCGGCGGGGACGGGGGGGGGACAAGGGGACCCCCGAACCCGACGTGGGGGGGACGGGGCTCCGCTGGGACCCGCAGAGGGTGGCCTACGCCCTGGGCGGAGGTCGCAGGGGCCCGTGACAGTACCCCCCCCCTCTTGGCCCCCCCCTTGGGCCCCCCCTTCTTACTGGATGAAGAAATCTTGGTGAGTTCGGTTTGGATATTCTCCTCCGGCCCCCAAGCCCTTCTTAGGACCAAACCCCTTTCCCAGCCCGCCGGGAAAGTACCGTTTCCTTAGTTCTTTATACGCAGGACCTCTTGATTCAAAGCTTGGAAGCATCAGCATGGGTGGAGGGGGGATGGATTGAGAAAAACGGTTAAGGCCCGGGGGTTTTAGTGAGACGTGGAGATTGGAAAATTCCATGGTGGGAGGGAGCCGGGGTTGAAAGAAAACGGAATAATCGGTGATAACCTCAAAGGGCCCCAGGAAGCGGGGGCCCCAAATTTGTGGGAGGGCATCTTAAGAGGACATATTGGCCGACGCCAACCTTGTCACCTGGGGAGAAGACAGGAGGAGGCTTTACTTTGTCGGCTTGGGTCTTTGTACGCTCGGAAGCGCGGGGGCAGGATTGGCGGGTCTGGGGCCAGTGGGGCTTTATGTCCGAACCAGTGCGTCCGCCCCAGGAACCCGGAAGGAGATGCCAGAGGGAGAGGTGGGGGGGATGCAGAGTTACAATGTGAAGGGGAGACCCTGCGGATTTGAGTCTGGGAGTTGTACGAGAAACTCCGCCATGGCAACAAGTTGGACCAAAGTTTGGCGTGCTGAAAACGAAGTGGGAAAATAACCTCCCCAAAACCTGGTTTTCTTTCCCATTGGCCAAGTCGAGGGTGGTAAGCAGAGAGAAGTGAGTTTTACCCGGAGTTGGGGGAAAACAGGGGAGCCAGAATTGGGGAAAAAAACGGGGCTCCCGACCCAGCGATTTGCTTCGGGGGCCCTGCAGCGGAACACATGTTGGAAAAAAAAGCTCCCCCAGGGGGTTGGGGGGGTGGGGGCCGGCAGAGGGACAAAAAAGCGCCATCTTGGAGAACCGATCAGTAGTCACCAAAAGGGGCTGTTTGCCAGCCGGGAAAAAGGGGAGATTCGGTTTAAAATCCAGCAATGTTTTGGGCCAAGGGTTTTGTTGGAATGGGTAATGGGTGTAGTAGACCTGCCGGTTGTGAGAGGCGTCTTGTTGCGGGGACAGGGTTAAGGCCCCAGAAACCCCTTTACATCCTTGACGAGCTCGGCCCCCAATGGAATCAGGAACAAAAAGGGAAAGTCTTTCGAGCGGGGATGACCCGGCCACAAAGGCAATGGCCCATTTCAGGGTGGTCTGCGGGAGCGGGGGGAGTAGGGTCCGCCCCGAGGAACCTTCCCGGAGGGAATGGGCGCCGAGTAAGGGTTCTGGGGGGGTTTATATGCTCTGGAGAAGCTCCTAACCCCCCCAGTCGAAGCCCCGGGAAAGGGGGTCCCCCTTTTGTTCTTCTCCCCGGGGGGTGGAAGGAATCTGGTAGTCGAACCGGGAGAAGAAAAAAACCACCCCAGCTGGCGGGGGGTTTGTCGCTGAGCCGTCTGGAGGTATTTAAGGTTTTTGTGGTGAATGATGAGAGGGATGGCGAGCCCCTCCAATGGGGACGCCATTCTTCCCCAAACATCTTGATGGCCCGCAATCACGGTCGCCTATGTGTAGTTCCCTTTCGGCCGGGGAAAAGTCTTGGAAAAGAACCACACGTTACGGTCTTGCCCCTGGGCCCCTTTTTGCGTAAGGATGGGTCCGACCCCCCCGGACGAGGCTCCCTTCCCAAAGGGGAAGGGTTTCCCGGGGTCGGCCCGAGAGGACAGAGCTGAGGTAAAAGTCAGGGCTTCGCTTTGGAATCCCCCTGCTTCGGAGGGCCCGCTGCGTGGGGTTTGCGTGTTCTTAGTGAGGCCACTATCGGAGCCCCTAGCGTAGAAAGTGGGGAAAAATTTGGGGAAATGTTACAAACCCAAAAAAACGCGGTATGGACGCAAACCGATGGATGGGGCCACTGCAACACGGCTGACAGCTTTGCAGGATCCATTGTAGGCCCCGATCAGAAATAAGTACCCCGAAAAGGAAGGCTGGTTTTGGGAGAAGAGGCACTTCCCAGTTTGGGATACAGGTGATTATCTCGGAAGCCGCTTCAACACCCGCGGAATGACAATGGTGGGTCTTGGGGTCAGGCGAGTACACCAAAAAAATTCGCCCGATAGACCATGAGGTGCAGAGAGTTCCTGAAAATGTATTCACGAGCCCCCGGAAAAGGCGGCGCATTACCAGTCCCAAAGGCTTTCCCGGTACTCGAAGTGGCCGTCCTGGTGTTGAAGGCCGCTTCCCTTTATCCCCCTTTCGGATAAGGACCAAATTGTGGCCCCCCTTGATCTAACTTGGAGAAAACCCTTTGGCCCCGCAGACGATCAAAATAACCCCTGATCAACGGTAGAGGGTCTGATTCTTCACCGTGATTTATTCAGACCCCCCTAATCAATGGGGTCGAAGGGGGACTGTCCTTCTTTTCACGAAGAAGAATCCCGCCCCCCCGGGGTGAAAAGGACTTCCGAAAAAACCCCCTTTTGGAGATTCTCACGAATTAATTGGGCATGGCTTGTGTCTCCGGAAACGGGTAAGGGGGAAGGGCTCCCGCCCGAGGAGGGCTGGTACCGGGCAGTTGGTAAATTGGACAACGTAAGGACAATGTGGCGCAGGGTCTTGTGTTCTCGGAGAAGCCATCAGCATATTGATAAGGCGCGGGGGGCCCCCCTACGGCTTAGCTGGTACCGTAGAAGCGGCTGGCCCCCCTGCCGAGGGTTTACCAAACAGTGAGACCGCACTTGAGGCCCACGAAGACCCCGCCCGTCTCCAGTCAAGCAGGGGCATGGCGCTGCAGCCATGGAAAACCCAAAAGGACGGGCGGAAAAAGACCGGGGAACAAATTTGAACGATAGTCTTTCTTTTTGAAAATGCCCCTATTTGGGGGGCAAGGCTCGTACGGAAACAGACTGGGTCACGGAGGATCCTCCCCTGACGGAGGAAAGGAAGAGGATTTCCCCCGGTGAAAACCACGGGAAGGGGGTGTTGAGACACCAGGGCAGGTCCCCGGAAGTTTCCCGCGGAACCCGGAGTCCAAGAAGCTGAAACTTGAAAGTGGGTCCCGGCTTCAGTGCGATCGGACCGAAATGTTCAGGCGGAAAGGAGGGCTGCAAACGCTTAGGGATGCTTCTCCACGTAGCCCAGGTGTGCCGTTCTCCCCGGATGCCGTGGGGAAGAGACAAAAACGGAGGAGATGATCGGGCTGCCGCAGTAGAGACAAGTTCTCTTTAGCCGTCGGTTAAGTTCTTGCGGAGACAGGTGGGCCTTTAACCCCTTGCATGGCCCCTTCCCTGGGTGGCCGGGGAAAGGGGGCGGTGGAGGGTAGGGAAAACCCGGGGCAAGATGGATGGAGGCGGTAGGGTGGTTCTTGCTTTTGCTTTCTGCGAATCGGATGTCAATCGGTTTGCCAGGTGGATTGCTCGCTTAAAGAAAACGGAAGGTCCGGGCGGCGGCGCTCCCTTTATAGAGTGGGGAGGCCCTTTTTTGAGTGGCAAAAGTGCTCGAGAGGAGGTTGCTGAGCTGTTGCGCTTGCTGGCGATTGTTTGGACTGCTTTGGGCCCCAACGGTGGTAATACTGGCGACACTTGGCAAGAACCCTTGGCGGGATCCCTGGCCGGATTCGTAACGGACGGGTAGTGGATCCGGGGGCCACCGCAGCGATGGTGGGAAACCCCCGCCAGGGAAAAGAAAATTTGAGGTCCCCGGGATTCACCGAGCCCGCCCCAAAAGGGGATGGACTTGTGCGGCAGGAGTTACAGGTGTTTCCATGGCAGGGCTTGCCCGCGGTGGCGGCCCAAAGGGGGGGGACGTAGTACAGATTGTCAGGAAGCTCGTAGTCGGGGACAGGGAGAAAATCAGGACGGGGCTTGGACATAAACGGGACAGGAGGGTCAGGGGAGGCGGCAAAATTCGTGGTCGATAAAAGTAGGCAAGGGGTAGGTACCGGATAGCAAACAAGGTTAGGAACGCTTTTCCAGAGGTTTTAAAAACACCTTTAAGGATCCGGCGGGGCCGGCAGGGAAAGGGGCCCGACCTAAATAGGAGCAGTGCCCCGGCAATACCCAATTACCGGCGCACTGTCCCTTTAAAATTTTAAAAAAGCCGGCCGGTGCGCCCTAGGGGCGGAGCCCCGGCCCGGAGCTGGGGGCTGACTGAGAGGAGGTGGCCCGGGTAAGTAGACGCCGGGGGGGTTGGGACAAGAGCGGACCCCGAACCCCAGTGCGGGGGCGGGGGTCCCCTGGGAGCCGCGCCGGACGCGCCTGCGACCCGGGACGGAGGTCGCGGGCATCCAGACAACGTGTTTGGGGCCCCTCCTCCCCAAAAAAAAAAAGAGTGGGGAGGGTTTTGTGGGCAGTAATTTTTTTCAAAAATTATTTGTCTAAAAAAAGTTTTTAAATACAGATTGTTTTTTTTTTTCTTTACACTCTCCATTCAGGCAGGTTATTATTTTGGGATATTGTTCTCTGTGCCAAAAAATTTTTTTTTCACTTATAAGGTGAAAAAAACCTTTAACTACAATGTTTTGTGTGTCATATACAAATGTTCCTGAACGCGGTTTTTTTTTTGGGGGTATTGCTCTCTGTGCCAAAAAATAAATTTTTCCACTTAAGTGGAATATTTGATGATTCCCGTTATGACAAAACCCGTTCTGTAAATACTGTGACAGTTTGAGCCCCCCCCCCCCCCTTTAGAGTGGAGAGGGTTTCGGCAGTAATTTTGCGTTGACGTCACTGGCCATTTTACCCTTTCAACCAGTCAATAATCCATCAGTATTGTTTTAAAACCCCCAAAAGAAACAGGGGTTGACCAAAAACAGAGATGACAAGTAAATTCAATTTTGGGTCTTCTGTGTTGTATCCCTCCTGTTTGGCTACCTAATCATCGACAATCCGAGAAATCAAAAGACCCGTCTTCTGCCTTATGGTTCTATGAAAGCACAATCCGTTGGGGTTTTCCCTTTTTATTTCCTTTGAAGATTAAAAAAAGGGGAAAAACCAAAAAATTTTAAGTCATAGAGTGGTGAAGGGTGGAAAAAAAGCTTAGGGAAAACCCCAAAGGGTGGTGAGTGGAGAGTGGTTTAGTTGGCAGCAGCATGGTAGGCCCCAGAGTTGCCAATGACATAGGTGGGTTGACGGAAAATCAGTAAGCCACAGAGTTGAAAAAAATGACATAGTGTGTGGTGGGGGGCAAAATGAGTAGGCCCCGAGTGGGACAAGACATGTGTGAGGTAATGGCAAAATGGAAGGGCCCCAGAGTGGCAGAGTGACAGTTTTGGATTTGGGGGCCGATGAGTAGGCAAAAGAGTGGCACAATGACAGATTGTGGAGGTTGCGGCAACATGAGTAGGCCACAGAGTGGCACAATGACATAGTGTGGAGGTGGCGGCAACATGAGTAGGCCACAGAGTGGCACAATGACAGACTGTGGAGGTGGCAGCAGCATAAGTAGGCCACAGTGGCACAATTACACAGTGTGGAGGTGGCAGCAGCAACAGCAGCAGCAGTATCAGGCCGGAGAGGGGCCCAATGACATAATTTTGAGGTTGCAGTAGCTAGGTGACATAATGAGGAAATGGCGGCAGTAGCATTAACCAGAGAGTGTCATGATGACATATCCTGGAGGTGACAGCAGCAGCATGAGGAGTCCTGAGTGGTGAGGTGACAGCAGCATCAGAAGTCTACATAATGGCCCAGTGAAAAGTGGGGATGTGGGTGGCAATACAAGTCCCTGGTAAAGATGAGGGGTAGTAGAAGCAGGAGCTGACAGAAGATGTGTTGCATCAGACAGATGGCAGAATCAGAATAGTAGCTGAGGCAGGTAGCCAGAAGAATCCAGACTCATTTGTCAAAGTTTGGGTGAGGCGTTATGGCTGATCTAATCTGATGCATCAGACTTTGGTGTGTGGAAATCCTGGCTGATCCACGCCTGATTCATCTTGACAAAGGTGAGTCTCTCCATATTTCAGGTGGACAAGCGAGTTCTCCTTGGGGTAACTATGGCCCCAGCCACACTGAAAACCCGCTCTGATGTCACACTACTGGACGGACAGGACAGCTTCTCCAGTGCAAACTCGGCAAGTTGTGGCCACAAATACAGTTTGGATGCCCAGTAGTCCAGTGGATCCTCAATGTGTGGTGGCAGGGTGCTGTCCAAGTAGGTCACCACCTGCTGGTCTTCAGAGTCTGCTTCAGGTGCTGCTGCTGATGTGTACCTTCCTCACTAGACGGGTGAAGAAAGCTGCTCATCAATAACTCCAGACTCAGGTTGCTGCTGATGGAGCTGGTACTGCTCCTACCCCCCTCACAGCAGCCGTGGCAGTGGCACGTGAGTGCTGAGGAACCCCTCGGTCAGACCTGCTAAAGGAAGGACGATGGTGGAGATAGGCAGCAGCCAACTGACTACATAAGATGTCTCTATAGTACTTGAGTTAGTCCTCCCTCTCGGCAAGTGAAAAAAGGCTCCCATTTTGGACCAGTAGCGAGGGTCCAAGAGGGTGGAGAGCTGGAAGTCATCCATCTGCCGGATGGTGACTATTCAGCTGTCACTACCCAGGCAAATCAGCATGCAGTGGGCCATCTGCGCAAGTGACTCTGAGGGACTCCCTGCCTCCATCTCCACTGTATTCTGCCATAGTGTGTCTGGGTCATCTGCCTCATCTTCCTCATCTCCCTTTACCTCCTCCGGCTGCTCCTGCTACTCCTCTCCTGTCACCTGGGTAGAAAAAACACTCATTTTGCCACACATTGCTTGTGCTCCACTGTCCTCCTCCTAAAGTTCAGCCCCCACCGGACTCATGTGGCCGTGTAGTCGCCACGTCTCCAGTCCCCTGACCAGACAGATTTTGCAGCATCTGTTCCAGGACATGAAGCAGTGGAATGATGTTGTTCATCCTGTAGTCCTGACGACTCACAACGTGACCTCCTCAAAGGGCCTGAGCAACCGGCAGATGTCATGCATGAGCTGCCACTGGCTAACATCAAAATTACACAGGGGAGTTCTCCTGTCCACTTGGATCATCAAGAAATCATTAATGGCCTTTCCATGTTCATTGAGTCGGTCCAACATATAGAGGCTGGAATTCCAACGGGTGGAAACATCGCGTATCAGCCTATGGTGTTGGAGGCTGTTCTGCCACTGCAGCTCAAGGTGGGTGTGCTTGGCAGTGTAGGAATGGCTGAAGTGCATGCAAAGTTTCCTGGTCATTTTTAGAATGTCTTGCAGATGGGTGGAAGACTTGAGGAACCGTTTGACAATAAGATTAAACATGTGCACCATGCAGGGTGCATGGCTCAGTCCTCTAAGGGCTGTGTCTGATGAACCCACCGACTCTTGGCTGGGATTCTCAGATGTCATCTGGGAGAAAGTAGATGACCTAGTCAACCATTCAAGAACCGTTGGATTGGTGGTCAACACACGGCCGCTAGATGACACCAGTAGCTCTGGCCTCGCCGAGTGACCCCACCGCGACGTTCCTTTAATGTGCTGCGACCTGTGCCTGCTCCAGAAACATTTGTGCCACTGCCCCTCCCATGTGAAGGGCCTGCCACCTCTCTGTCTGACATACTGTTTGATCAGAAAATTTACAATAAAACAAACTCTGTTTAATATAGATGTGAGTATATGACAAATACACAAGCTGTGTTTCAAAGGTGTTGCACCTTATAAGTGAATAAAGTAACTCATAGCCACAGAGAGCAATAACCCAAAAGACTGAACTGGCTGTAATGGAGATGTGTGTATGTGAGAAATACACACACTCTATTTCAAAGATACTTCACCACAATAAGTGAAAAAACTAAGGGCCACATGTATGAAAACTGTTTAGATCTAAAACTTACTATGTTGCCCATAGCAAACAATCAGAGCTCCCCTTTCATTTCATATAGCATCATGGCATTGAGGGCGTTCCTTTCTTACTCCCATAGCTCTTTGCTCCATGTCACGCCATGCACTCGCGGCCATTTTAGATTTGTTAATACGAATCACGAGGAAATTTGGATTAATTTAGAATAGAATTTTTCCTGAAATTCAAAGCTAATTCCACTTTGTTAGAATCATTTCACTCATCCCTAATAATCAACCTCCCCTTGTCAATCAAAGAGTCAATGACATGAAATGACACTGAGTCTCTGAGAGCGAAAAAACCATCAGCAAGAGTAATGTAAGGAAGGGAAAGGCACAACATTAAACTCAGAAAACCAGTAAACCATAATTGAGCAGTAAAAACTGCACAAACTCCAGGGACGGGGGTTTGCATAAAACAAAAAGAGGTTATAGTGTTCTACCATAACAACTCCAGGTGTGAACACAATAGGTTAGAAACAAGATAGTCCTTATCTTTTGACAGACCAGCGTTCCTCCGGAAGTTTGGACTTGGAGGATGCAGAGGCTTCTTGTGGATTTCCTGCTGGAGACAGATCCCACCTGCAGCAAGGCCTTCATCAAGAGAGTTAAAAGTGTGAAAGGTTCCGTCTTTGATTTGATCAGTTAAGAGGGAAATCCTCAGTAATATATTATCCTGTGTTGCCTAAGCATCGTAGTTATCAGGGTGAATCATTGTTTCGCTGCCAAAGTAGCTTGGGAAAGATATGAATAGAGTGTAATTTGTTGATAAAGCTCTGGTAATTGATTGAATTTTCTTAAGATGGCCAGGAGGTTCTCCTTAGCATATTATAAAGGAATCCAAGTTAGAACATCTCTATTGACTGAGTCAGGGAAAGATTTGGGCTTGGGAAACCTGTGACCTCTATCTATTATTAAATTGTGTTTTGACCCCGATGGCACTATCATCTTGATGAGTTGTTGCAAGTAGCCAGGGAGCTTAGAGTTAGGAATTTATTCTGAAACTCCCCTAAACTTAACATTATTATGTCTATCTCTATCTTCCAGGACAGCAAGTTTATTTTTAACTCTTTCTAATTCTTCTTCAAGTAAATAAAATACTGAGATGTTGCTTGATCAGAAGTAGGGAAAGTTTCTAGGCAAGTCCTGTTTATGGGATTCTAGACTGTTAGAAGCTTGTGCCGTGACTTGCTGCTCAAGGGTGGGATCTTCTAGGGTTACTCTTTGTTTTACTGAGGTGTTGCCGAATGTAGGTGACCCCCTGCCACTTCTAAGCAACACATACTGATGGATGAAGCAGAGGCATTTCCCCTTTTTAAATGTTGAGATTTATCGGAAGGGTAACACTTCTCAAGGGAGAGATCCAGAAGTTCAGGAGAGGTTGAAGTGGAAGGGCTGCACCCATCAGAAACAGTAGGCATTGGGTTGAAGGAGGTAGAGAGTCAACATCTGGATGCTCTCCTTGGGAGAAGAAATTTGTTAGAAATAGAGACTTCTCTTTAGCGTTTTGTCTCCTAATTTGTGCCATCAAGGAAATAGCAGATCTGTGGAAGAGTTAATTGTCAGTATTAGATAAAGTAACTTGCACTGGTTTTTGCTATGCCGTCATCTTGGTTTGTTGTTAGTTTAAAGAATGAGAAAAGTTAAATCAGAGTATTTGAGTAAAGTCAATATAGCAACATAAGGAGCCTTAATAAATCAGGTAGCAATATAATAATAGAGATCTATTGTATGTTTTTGATAGACTTGTTTTTTCAGCCTAATGATGGTTTTCTTTACTTTTAATGAAATATCTTTGGAGTGCATGCTAAGAGTTCCCATGAATACTTACCAAATACAAAACCCATGGCAACAAAGATATCAAAGGTAACAGACTACATTAAACCACAAACGCTTACCACTCATTTGACCACAACTGCCTATCAGTCAATTTTCCAATTACTTTTTAGACTGTAAAGATGGATGAACTATGTAAAACAATCAATATATGTGGTTTATTCATATGGTCATAATTACCCACACACTTAAGAATATATAATTGCCAACATTAGAGTCAAGTTATTATAGTCACTTTAAATATACAACGTTTGTCTTATATATAAAGAATGTTATGACAGTTTGGTTTGACATATATCTAGTGATGACTCAGACGTAACTATTCCTATTATGCTGTGAGATGGAAGCTGCAGACATGGTGCAACTTGTACTGTCAGAAAATAGTTCTCAAAGTAAAAAATATTGCCTAATAGAGAACCCAGTGCTTGAATTCTGCATCCTGTCTATTTTTATCTACATATTGTGCGTCTCATATTTTTGGAATAGTTGATAGTATGACTGTCAGAATACAATAAGCAACAGATAAGGTAAAACAGATATATGCTGTATTCTTTTAATAAAAACTCAAAAATAAGGCGATAAAGGATATCACTGTCATTTGCTAATTAGGTGTATTAATTAGCATTGGATATTGCATTGGATCATTGTATGAGTGTATAACGGTGCTAGTTTACACAAATGGCAACAAACTTATAAGAGAAATTAAGCCAACCAGCAGTTGCTTGCAAGTTATATGAAACATGGATACAAAATAAATGTAGGTATTTACCAATGGATGACAGACAGCAAAACGGATGATGACAAGGGCACAGATGGAAATAGAAGAATTAATTACTTGAATAAAGAAGCAAAAAAAAAAAAAATTGACCCTAACAACTAACTTGTCCCTAATGTTCTCCTTAACAGCAGACCCTACTGTCCCTATTATACCCCTGACATTATCCCTCAGCTATGCTGACCATAACCAGAACATTAAAGAATTGTGAAAGATGACTTAGAAATAGGGTCCACTAGAGGAGTTAATTTTAGGGGCCCACCCCAAAGCTTCTGTACTGTGTATCCCTCCTTCTGCCACCTGTGCAGTGCCTCGGCCCAATCTCACCATCACACTAAACTGTAATCAAGCTGGGACTTTTTAGAACGACACCGGGTGGTAAACATAAAAGATCTAAATATATATGCTCTTCCCCAATGATACATTTGATATACAGTAACCAAAACTATACAAAAAGCTATAATACAAAGTTTTTTGTATAAAACTACTAAATAATGGTCATACAGTTACCAAATAACACCCCTACACAGAACCAAAATCCCACGATCAATATTACCAATACATCCACTAAGACAAAATACTACCACATCATGACAACATATTTATTATTATCTATTTTAAAGCACCATTAATTCCAGGGCGCTGTGCATTCGAGGGGGTTTTATACATTACATAAGTCCAAACAAAGTACAATAACAACACTAATTAACGAACAACTGGTAGAGAGAGAGAGAAGTCCCTACCTGTGAATGCTTACTATCAACAAGTAAGGAGGATTGAGACAGAAGGTAAAGGGAAGACATATTTGTGCGGTGGAGTAGTGGCATCAAGGCTACCGCAAATTTTATGCTGTCCTGAAAACATGGTTTTCAGGTTGCTTTTAAAACTTATGAAGAGTGAGAGTTTGATGCATTGTGGTAGTGAGTTCAAGAGTACGGGGGATGCATAGGAGAAATCTTGGAGACAGTTGTGTGAGGAGCTGATACAGGAAGAGCAGAGAAGAAGGAGCGGAGATTGCATGATGGAAAGTATCTGGAGATTAAGACAGACATGTATGGGTTGACAGGTTATAAAAAGCCTTATAGATCGTGGTTAGTAACGAACTGAAATCGCTAAGCAATCGGGAGCCAGTGAAGGGATTGGGGGAGGGTAGAGCAGAGGAGTAGGATGGAGAGAGACAGGCAGCGGAGTAGTGAATGGATTGAGCAACAGTATTAGATGGGAGGCCTCAATGAAGGATGTTCGAGTAGTCTAGGTGGAAGATGACAAGGGCATGGAATAGCAATTTTGTAGTATTGAAGTTAAGGAGTGAGCAGATTTGCGAAACGTTTTTCAGGTGGAGATGGAGGTGGAAGGCAAGTGCTTAGATGTATAGCTCGAAGGAAGAGGACTTGCAGGACTAGTAAAAATGTAGAGCCACTGTGATTGTGATAGGGAGATCAGGTAGGGGGAGAGTGAGATGGTAAAAAGATTTTAAATTCAGTTTTCTCCATGTTTAGTTTTAGGAAATGGGAGGAGAAAACATAGGATATGGACAATAGACACTCAGGGATCCCAGAGAGCAGATAGATAATATCTGGGCTGGAGATGTAAAGTTGCCTGTCATCAGCATATAAGTGGTACTGAAAACCATTTGATGCTATGAGTTGACCCAGGCCATGAGTGTAGATAAAGAAAAATAGAGGATCCAACACTGATGGACACCAACAGATAGCGGACAAGAGATGAAGGTGGTGCGAGAGTGAGAGACATTGAATGTCCGATTAGTGAGGTATGAGGAAATCCAGGGAAACATGGGAGGACTATTCAAGATAGATGTAGTGACTGATTAATACAACATACCATTACTGAATATAAACCAATATGCTACAAACAATATTGTTGCCATACAGTGACCATCTAGTGGTAGATAGCAGTGTATACAGGTGTCAAGATGCTTAAATCAGGTGTGGAATCTATCTTTGTTCCACTCCTTATCCAATTAAATGCCTCCTCCGAATTATATTATTATTATTGCTGCCGGCAGCCAGAGCTCGAGAAACACGACCGACACCTTCCGTTTCGGACATGTAATCTGAAGTTTAATCACAGTAAATTACATTCCAATAGAACTTTTTAATCACATGACTATTCTATCACCACATGATTGGTTAATTGGTGGTCGCTAAGAGACAAGTTATAATTTGCATGTACGTATGAAGCATTAGCTGATATGATACATTCCGAAGCTCTCCTCTATATTATCTGGGGGGAGGAGGAAGTCCTTGACATTCTTGCTTCTAACAGGCAATGCATCTGTCTCAAGAAAAGCTGTGTGAGAGATATCTGATAGTTTGATAAGGATGTATAGCAGTAAAAGCAGTTTAACAAACTATCGGATGAGCTTAATAAGAATATAATGATGAAACAGACTTTTGATGTTTTTTTCCTTTAAATTACCAACTTGACAGTCCCCCCTAAAAATATCAAAATCTGTTCTAACGCTCCCCCCTAGGGTGGGAATGGTGATTGATGCTCTTCCCTAAAGTGACAGAAGGTAAAGGCATTCTCCTTAACTGC
>JAODAL010062057.1:0-19956 GCA_025379985.1 Phyllomedusa bahiana | reverse complement strand
ATTGTGCCATGTTGACCTCATGTGCTGCTGTGGGCTCCCATGACCTAAACACTGTGTCATTGTGCCACTCTGGGGCCCCTACTCCTGTTTTTGCCCCCCCCGAATGTCATTGTGCCACTCCCTGACCAAATGCTGCTTGGCTCCCGCTGTCACCCCCACTCTGTCATGATTTTGCCCTGGCCTCAGCTTGTTTTTTTCAGCTGTCGCTGGCATGTTTTATCAGGCAACATTCTGCTTCATTTTTTTTGGTCGTTCTGCCCTTTAAGTGCCAGGGAATTTTATAGTGAAGCAAATTCTAAGAGCGCGGCGTTCTGTGGTGTCATACTAAAACAAACTTGTATAAAGACCAAACCCAAGTCCCTCTGCATTTTTAAAGCATGGCACAACGTTTTACAGCCCCCTGCAGGCTCTGTGCACCCGGGGAAATAGCTGTTTTTTAAGTGATTCGTCCGAAAAATTTGGAACTAATTTTTTTTTGTGGGGAAATTCAGCGAAGTGAACGAACAAATTTCGGGAAATTCGCCTCTTGTCACGAATCGAAGCGTTTTTCCCCGGGGCCCGGGGGCTCACTCCGGCCCCGGGGGTGAGCGGCATAAGCCGGGGTTAAATTTTTTGCTGAAAAAAATTTTAAATTAAATTACCTGTTCTGCTTACATACCAATTTAAAACTTAAAAGAAAAAAACCTACAGCCCTTCCCGTTTGTAACCGGGGGATCCTGTAATGCTCTATTTTTGGCGCAGAGGATGTTAATAATTTTTTGTATTTATGCTATCTGTTTTAAAGCATAAAAATATTCAGACATTTAAAATGAACATTTAAAATTGAAGTTCCCTTGACTTTAATGACAAGGCGAAATACTGCACCTTTTGGGAGAAAACAGAACCTTTATCATCTGGGATCCATCAATTTGCTCTTCTCTACAGAAACAAGATTTTTTCCCCAAAAAGCATTACCCAGCTCATTAACCCCTTAACCCGAACCCTAAAAAGTAGTTAATGCCCCAGAACATTTTTTTAGTTTCAACAGTTGAATTTCTTTTTTTTTTCAATGACACAGTTGTTGGGACTCTTTTTTTTCAAGAAAGTTGTACTTTAGGGGGGAAATAGTTTAAGTTCAATATAAATAATTGCAGTGGTTTTTTTTTGTATGTTTTTTTAAATTTTTTTTTTTAAATTTTTTTTTTTTAACCCATTCAATTTCACACTTAATAACTTGTTAGTTTAAAATTTAAGGTTATTACGGTCGTGAGAATACCAAATATGTGTATTTTTTTTTGTGTGTTAAATTTATGCACAATTATTTTTTATTAATTTTTATTATTTTATTATTTTTTTTTTTATTTATTTTTTTTTTACTGTTTATTGTTTTTTTTTTATTTTTTGTTTGATTCCCCTGAAAAGGGGGAAAAATGTTTTGCATTTTTTTTTTTTTTACACTTTGGGAATGTATTAGATATTCATATATGTTTACATGCTAATCTGTGTCAGTTTGACACAGGCGTGATAGGACACACACGTGGTCCTAGTCACTGGGGTTGTAACAGACAGTCTGGGGCCCCCTTTGGTACCCAGGGCTGACTGTGCACCGTTCCCCCACTCTGTCGGGAGACCTGGTGTTCCGTCATCCGACAGAGCAGGGAAAAACCCCCCGATTGCGTGCGGTAAAAACACCCCCCCCCAATCAAAGGGGTTAAAAACACCGGGTTGCGGGGTTTCCCCGTCCCCGGTGCTTGCAAGGAGCTCTGGGGTCGGGTGTTAGTAAACCCCCGATCCCAGGAAGCTGCGGGGGTGGTTGACACCCAAAAAAGGTGGAGTCGTTAGGGTTTAATGGTTACCTGGATGGCCCCCCAAGTTTTTTTAACCCCCCCAAGCGGGAAAAAAAGGCTCAAAATGTCTAAACCCCCCAAGCAGGCGAAAGATCCTGTCACAATTCTCCCCTAGAACAGGACCACCATGGGCATGGAGGAGATCACCCCCAAGCAGCCCCGTCTTCCGCTAGAAGAGATGACCGCTCCCCCGTTTGGCAAAATGAACAAGTGCTTTTACCTTCTTCGACTGTTAAAATTATTTCCTTATTTCCAAAGAGCCAGAAAGCTGAGTGCTGCAGAATGTCCCTATAGGTTATCGAAGTGTAACATGCCAGGGTGGGGTTTGGAGTTACTGTAGTTTTGTATCATTGTTGATAGTCCACAAAATTTATAATCTTTATTAAACCCTTGTAAAACACCAGAATCCCCCTTTCGTTTATTAACCCCTTCAGCCCTTTGGCGTACCAAAGTCCAGGTCGTTTGGGGGGTTACGCACCTGGAAGTATGGTACGTTGGCAATCTCCGGCCACCGCAAAAAAATTTCGGAGCCGGGGGAAGATGGCTGCGTTTGACAGCAGACCGTCTTCCCCCACTGCCCCCGGCAGCGCGATGCCCCCCCCCCACCGGGGATCGCTGCCATTGGGGTGTTCAAATTAGAACAGCCTTTTGGGGGATTTTTTAAAATTTTTGGCCGAGCGCTGCGGCCCCTGGGCATAGCGTCGATGGTGATTGGGGCTGTTTAGGGCAGAAAAAATACCAAACGTGAGAAAATGGGGGGGGTGGTTTGGTACCCCGTCCCCCCGGCTGCGATGGCCCGGTCAGTGGACCGGCCAAAGCAGCCATTGCGTGCCCTTTTGACAGCACGACACCGCCCTGCCCCCGCCTTTCCGTTCAGGAAAGCGGCGAGGGGTTGCCCGTGCTTTTCCCGACCTCCCCCGGGTTGGGAAAAGTGGCTGAAAAATCCAGTAGATCCCTTCTTTTTGGTGACCCAGGGGGATCGTTTGTGCCCCCCCTGTGGACCCTTTTTCTCGGGTGCGTCCCCCTCGTTGGGTGGTGTAGTGGCTAAATTTGACTGTCTGTGCTGTGGGGGAAGCACGGCAGCTTTCACTTCCTGCCCCTTGATTTTCTGATTAGTGATTTTTCACTAATCACTTTTTTTTGGGGGTACAGGCTCTTTTTTTTTTTTTTTTTTTTTTGTTTTTAAACCCTTTTTTTCACCCTTTTTTTTTTTTACATTTTTTTTTTTTTTTACATTTTTTTTGCGCACGGGGTTTTACGGAAATAGTTTGCTTTAAACCCACTGCTCTCTCAGCGCTGATTTGTGATGAAACGCTAATCACTTTCTGATTTATTTTTTTGGCAGGGGTTTTTTTTTTTACATTTTTTTGCGCACGGGGGTTTTACCCCAAAACTGCGTAACCACTGCTCTCATCAGCGTGATTAGTGACACATCGAAAATTTCAAGTTTTGATTTTTTTTTTTTCCATTTGGTGTTATTTTTTTACATTTTTTTTTTAGCAAAACGGGTTTTTACGCTGATAGCTCCCGCCAACCACTGCTTCTCAGAGCTGTTTAGTGACGCATCGCTAATAAACGTTAAATTTTTTTTTTTCCCAGGGGGTTTTATTTTTTTTACTTTTTTTTTTTAGAAAAACGGGTTTACGCAAATTCTGGGGAAACCCACCTGCTCCATCAGCGCTGATTAGTGACGCATCGTTTAATCAGCGTTCTGTTTTTTTTTTTTCCATTTGGTGTTATTTTTTTACACTTTTTTTGCGCCCCGGGTTTACGCCAAAGCTGCGCAAAAACCATTTCTTCGCCTGATTAGGGGACGCATCGCAAATTCCCCGGCCCTTTTCTGATTTTTTTTTTTTTGCAGTGGGGTATTTTTTTTTCTTTTAAACCCCGCAGCGTGGCCCTGTAAACTCCCCCTGAGGGGCTGCCCATGTTTTAAACATAAACTGATCAGCACCCAAGCTAGTTTGTTAGTACGGGGTTTAATTTTTTTTAGCTTTTCTGCTGTTTCCTGACCAAAAATCAGTGACACACGAAAACGTTTTACGTTTCTTTTTTGAAACGGGAAAATTTTCCCCTTTTTTTTGGGGGAGGGATTTAAAAATTGAACTTTAATTTTTTTTACTTTTTTCAAAGAAACGGCGTTTCCCATTTTTTTTTTAAATCGACGCCCCTTTAAATTTTTTTTGGGGTTTATTTTTTTTTTTTACAGCCCTTTTTTTTGATTTATTTTTTTTTTATTTTTTATGTTTTTTTTTTTTTTTTTGAAAAACAGTTAAATTCCAAAACACAATTTAAAAAGCCACACCCCCCCCCCATACACAAACACATTTTTAAAAGAAACCTACACTTTACACGCCCCTTCAAAATTTAAAAAAAAAAAGTCCCAGTTTCCCCTAAAGAGGGCTACTCGGCGGAGGAGGCGTACGTACCTGGCCGGGAAGTAGAAAGGTCCTTCAGTGATTGGGGACGGGAGTTACGGGGTTTCGTCATGCCCCGAATCACCGATTTCCTCCTCCGCTGATGAGGGTCCCCCCCCGGTAGACCCCCCGAAAGGTCAGAAGATTTTTGGCCCCCCCCCAAAAGTAGGGGACCCCAAAAGGGGACTCCCGCCCCAGTAATTACCACCAAAAAAATCCCTGTTTTTTGTGGCCCACCCCGGGAGTCCGTATCGACACTACAGGCCTCACTGAAATGGGATTTTTTAAAGTTTTTTTCTCGAGGATTGGTGGGGGTTTTTTTTTGCCGGGGGCAAAAGACTAACCCCCTTGGGCCCCACAGTTTTTGGCCCGAACCCCACGCCCTTCATTTAACATGGCCCCCCGTAATGTTTGAAAGATTAAACCCTTTTTTGGGGCCTTTTTCTGCACATGGGCATAGGGGAAGAAGCCCGGGGGTCCGGCAATATTGGAGTGCTGCCCTTTTTTATAGCACCCCCATTTTACCGGCAGTCCAAAGACCCCCGGGAAAAGGTTTTTTGAAACAAATCCCAAAATTCTTGGGATTAAAAGTAATTCCCTTTTTGCCCCCCCCGTGACGACCCCCCCCTATGACCGCTTTTTATAAAGTTCGGCCTGTTATTACCCCCTTTCAGTCCAAATTTTTCAGCGGTTCCCATACCCCGAGAAATGCATTTGTTAGATGAGTCCCCTCCTAACTTTCAAAGGGGAAGGGTCAAAATTTTGGGCCAAATACCCGGCCCAAACAAAAAAAAGCACGAACGGGGTTAAAAATTTTTCAAACTGTGGGGAGAGTACCCCCGGGTACACCCTTTCAGTTAAAAGTTTATGAAAGGGGGGGACAGCCAAATTGTCCCCCTGAAATGCCCACCTTCCCTAAAGATTAGTTTGGGAAAAAAAGTGTGGGATTTGGTTTCCCCCCAAACCCACCCCGCCCCCCCCCCCCCGGATAAATGTTTACCCCTTCCCCCCCAACCGGGGGAAAACTTTTTCACCAAACATTTTCCCCTTTTTAAATCCCTCGGGTGCAGGCTACAGCACCTGTGGCACTTGGTTTCGCAAAAACCGAGGGAACACCCCAAACCCTTTGGGCGCAATTGCTCCCCAAAGGGGCCCCAAAACAGGTTCCCCCAAACCCCTTGGTGACCTGCTGTTTGGTTTAAAAAAACAAGGATTAAAAGGGACGGGCCTTGTTTTATCCACCTGTCAAAGGCCCCACACTTTTCCCCCTGCCCCTGTACGAGGGACCATGGTACATTCCCCCCAAAACCCCACCCGTATTCTGGATTACAATCGGTTTAAAAGGGAAAGGGGTATTAAAACCCTTTCGGGGCCAGTGCTTTAAGCCATACAGTGGGAGCACGGAAAGACCAAGGTTTTTGGGGGAAAAAAAAGCTGGCCGGGTTTCCCATTGTTGGGGAAATGGGTTTTACAAAAGCTTTTGGTTTTTTTTCCGTTTTTTAAAAGGCCAAGCAGGGAAAGTTTATTACCTTTCCAAAAGAAGGTAATAAAGGCGCTTGTTTTTGGGAACCCCCGGGGAGGGCCCCCGCACTTCTGGGGTTTTGACGTCCCCCCTATTGTTAAACCCGGGCCAGCAATTTCCCCCCAAAGAAATCCCCTCCACCGGCCCCAAAAAAGGGGTAGGGAAAACAAAAAGATGCAGGTTTTGCTACAGAAGGGGAAAACCGAAAAGATACAAATTATCATTGCCGGGAAAACCCCCCTGAAAAAGCCCCGGCCCCTGCATAAAAAATGTTTTAAAATTTTTTAACCCAACCCCGTTATGGGTTACTAGTTTGGGCATTTTTTTTATTTCTTTTTTTTTTATTTGCACCACTCCCCGAAGCAAAACCCAACATTTCCCCCCGATTTAAATTGGGGCGGTTACATGGCCACGTCCGGAAAAAAGGGCAGTTTGCAAATTTTTTGCCTTTTTTAAAGCACAAAAATGTCGTGAATTAACTTTATGAAACACCTTTTCTGTTCAAAAAATTTTAATTACACCCCTTAAAATGTTTTTCCTTTGGGGGTTAGTACTTTAAAGTGGGGGGGCAAATTTTGGGTGTTTTTATAAAATTTTTTTTTAAAACACAAACATGTACAATTTCAGGACATGCTGTGTAAATTTTAGGGAAAAATGGGGGTGTGTGCATAATTGCTTTTATTTTTCTCCCTGGCGTGTTTCAGGGGGCAAGGGCCAAAAATTTTAGGGTGAAAGTGGGGGTTTTCCCCCAGAACGGGGGGACATGGGAAAAAAAATTGGGTATCTGATTTTTCAATTTTGGGCAAGGCCTGCCGCGGTTATTGTACAGTAAGATGGGGGAATTAAGCATAAAAAGTCAGTTTCATTTTTTGCCTTTCTTATCATAGTAATGTCTGTGAATTTAATTTTATGAAACACCTGTTTTGTTTTTTAAAATTTTTAATTTCACCCCTTAAAAGTTCCTTTGGGGGGGAAGGGTTTTAAAGTGGGGGCACTTTTTTGGGGTTTTATAATTTTTTTTTTCACATCACAGCATTTACAATTTTCAGGACTTTCCTTTTGTATTTTTACAAAAAATAGGCCTTTTCGTGGGCCCCTTTAATTTTCCATGTTGTCTCCATGGCGTGTTTCCCGGGGGCAGCCCCAAAAAATAGGGGGCATGTGGGGTTTTCCCCAAATGGGGAACATGGGAGAAAAAATTGGGGGATTATTTTTTAATTTTTCGCAAAGGCCCTGCCGTTTTTATTGTGCAATAAGATGGCGAATTATGATAAAAGTCATTTGCATTTTTTTTCCTTTTTTATGCATATAATGTTTGGGGAATTAAAATTTTTTGGGAAAACCCGGCTGTTCCCAAAAATTTTGAATTACACCCCCTTTAAAAAAATTTTCCCTTTGGGGGTGTACGTTCTAAAGTTTGGGGGGCACTTTTGGGGTTTTTTATTTAAATTTTTTTTTACATCACAGCATGAAAAATTTTTCAGGACATGCTGTGGGAAATTTTAGCCCAAAATAGGCCCCGTCCCTGTGCATAATTGCTATACTCTCCATGGGTGTTTCAAGGGGGAGAAATTCTAGGGTGCATTTTGGGTGTCCCTAAAAAACGGGGGGAAGGGCAGAAAAATTTGGGTAAACTGATTTTTCCCAAATTTTTCGCAAGGCGGGCCGTTTATTGTGCAAATTTAAAATTTGGCGAATTACGCATAAAAAACAGTTTGCATTTTTTTTCCTTTTTTTTATTTCATAGTAATGTCTGTGAATTTTTAAATTTTTTGAAACACCTGTCTGTTCAAAAATTTTAATTACACCCCCTTTAAAAAGTTTCCTTTTGGGGGGTACGTTCTAAAGTGGGGTCCTTTTGGGGTTTTTTTTAATTTTTTTTCACATCACAGCATTACCCAAATTTTGTCAGGAAAAGCTGTGTATTTCAGCCCAAAATAGGCCCCGTGTGGGAAAATTTTCTTTTATTCTCTCCATTTGGGGTGGGTTTTAGGGGGCGCCAAAAAATTTTAGGGTGAAATGGGGGGGTGTTCCCCCTAGAACCCGGGGAACATGGCAGAAAAAAATTTGGGGACCTAAAATTTTTTAATTTTGGGGCAAGGGGTTTCCGCTGTTATTGTGCAGTAAAAATGGGAATTATTCAAATGTTAGTTTTTGGGATTTTTTGCCTTTCTTATGCATAGTAATGTCTGGGTTTTAATTTAAAATTTTTTGAAACACCTTTTTGTTCAAAATGGAAAAAATTTAAAACCCCCCTTAAAAAAAAGTTATTCCTTTAGGGGTTTTACGTTTTTAAAGGGGGCGTCCTTTTGGGGTGTTTTAAAAATTGTTTTTTCAAAATTTACAGCTTGTACAAATTTCGGGCATGCTGGTGTATTTCAGGCAAAAAAAGGCCTGTCGTTTTGCATAATTTTCTATATTCTTCCATGGCGTTTTCAAAGGGGGAGCCCAAATTCTAGGGGGACATGTGGGGTTTTGTTCCCCCAGAAGGGGAGACTTGGGAAGGGAAAAAATTTGGGAACTGGGGTTTTTTAATTTTGCGGGAAAGGGTGCCCCTGTTTTTGTGCGTAAATGGCGAATTGCATAAATGTTTAGTTTGCATTTTTTTTTCCCCTTTTTTATGATAGTAAGTCTGTGAATTTAAATTTTTTGAAAAACCTGTCTGTTCAAAATTTGAATTACACCCCCTTAAAAAGTTTCCCTTTGGGGGGGGTAAAGTTCTAAATTGGGGGCAACCTTTTTGGGGTTTTATAATTTTTTTTTTCCATCACCCATGTCCCAAATTTTCAGGGCATGCTGGGGGTTTCAGCAAACTTTGGGGGGTCGTGTGCAATTTAATTTTCCTATAATTTTCTCCATGGCGGTTTCAGGGGGCCCGCCAAAATTTTTGGGGTGAAATGTTTGGGGGGTTTCCCCCCAAAAAGGGGAGGGCCTTGGGAGGAAAAAATTGGGGACCAAATTTTTTTAAATTTTTTTCCAAAAGGGGTCCGCTGTTATTGGGGCAGTAAGTTTGGGGAAAAAAAGAAAAAATTCAGTTTGATTTTTTTTCCCCTTTTTTTTATGCTTTGTAATGTCTGTGGGAAATTTAAAATTTTTTTGGAAAAAACCTTTCTGTTTTTAAAAATTTTAATTTCAAACCCCTTTTAAAAAGTTCCTTAGGGGGGGGTACGTTCTAAAGTGGGGTCAACTTTTTTGGGGGTTTTAATTTTTTTTCCCCATCACAGCATTTTTACAATTTTTCAGGGGCAAGCTGTGTATTTCAGCAAACTAGGCCTTTTTCGTTTGCATAAATTTCTATTTTTTTCTTCCAAAGGCGGGGGTTTTTAGGGGGCAGCCAAATTCTAGGGGGACATGTTTGGGGGGTCCCTAGAAAAGGGGGGAAAACATGGGCAGAAAAATTGAGAAATCTAAATTTTTTAATTTTGCGCATGGCTTGCCGCTGTTTTTTGTTTAAAAAGGGATGGAATAAATAAAAGGATTAAATTTGATTTTTACCCTTTTACCCCTAAATGCATTATCTATAAAAAATTTACCCTAGGGGCCAAATGCACCAAAACCCTAGATGAATTTTAGTTTAAAGGGGTTTTATTTCCCCCAAAGGGGTTCAATTTGGGGGATTTTTTTTCTGTTCTGGAAAAATTGGGGGGGGGGCTACCAAAAATTTCAAAATGAGGGCCTCCCGGCCAGTCCCCTCTTATTTTGGGGAAAAAAAGGCCCCCCCAAAACCAAAATTTGCACTCCTTCCCCCTAAAAAATCACCAAATTTCCCCCCTATATGTTTTTTGAAACCCCATATGGGGTATTTTCCTTACTGGAAGAAATTGGGCAAAAGGTTTTGTGGTGCCTTTTTTTCCCCCCTTTTTTTTGGAAATGAAAAATTTCAATTAATTTTGCAATTTTCTGGAAAAAAATTTTAAAAATTTTTTTTATTTTTACAACCGGGTTCCAGAAATTTCTGTGAAAAAACCCGTGTGGTCAAAAGGCACGCTTACCCCTAGGGTTTAAAATTTATTGGGGGGGGTTTGTTTTCCCAAAAAGGGGGCATTTTGGGGGTAAATTTTTTTCCGTTCTGGAACTTGGGGGGGCTACAAATGCAAAAATGAGGGCCCCCAGCCATTCCCCCCTTATTTTTGCATCCCACAGCCCCAAAGGCGCTCCCTTCCCTTTTGAAATCACCATGTGCCCCCTTTTGTTTTTTTTACCAAAAATATGGGGTACTTCCTTACTCGGAAAAAAATTTGGGCAACAGGATTTGGGGTGCTTTTTTCCCCCCCCTTTTTTTGTGAAAATGAAAAATTTCAAAATATTAATTTTGCAATTTTTTGGAAAAAATTGTTAAAATTTTTTTATTTTCACAAAACCGGGTTCCCAAAATTTTTTGTGAAAAAAACCCGTTGGGGGCAAAAAGGGACGCTATACCCCCAGATAATTCATTGAGGGGTTTTAGTTTTCCCAAAAAGGGGTTTAATTTTGGGGTATTTTTTTTTTCCCTTCTGGAAAAATTGGGGGGGGGTTTCAAATGCAAAAAAATGAGGGGCCCCCACAGTCCGCTTATTTTGCCCTCCCACAGCCCCCAAAAGGCGCTCCCTTTCCCCTTTTAAGACTCAAACCCTTTTGCCCCGTATATTTTTTTTTGACCACATATGGGGTACGCCTTTTCTCAAGAAAATTTTGGGGGCAGGGTTTTGGGGGGCTTTTCCCCCCCTTTTTTTTTGGGAAAAGAAAAATTTTAGATTTAAATTTTGCAAATTTTCTGAAAAAAAAAATTTTAAATTTTTTAATTTTTACAAAAGGATTCCAGAACTTTCTGGGGAAAAACCTGTGGGGGCAAAAAGCACATATACCCCCAGTTAATTCATTGAAGGGGGGTATTTTCCCAAAAAGGGGTCAATTTGGGGTTTTTTTTCCGTTCTGGAAACTTGGGGGGGGCTACCCAAAAGCAACATGAGGGCCTCCAGTTTAGTCCAGCTTTTTTTGCACTCCCCCACCCAAAAGGCGGGCCTTCCCTTTAAGACCACCAAAGTGCCCCGTATATGTTTTTTACCACATTGGGGTAAAAGCCTTACTCGGAAGAAATTGGGGGGAACAAAGGTTTTTTTGGGGGGGCTTTTTTCCCCCCCCTTTTTTTTTTGGAAAATGAAAAAAATTTAGAAAAATTGGGGCAATTTTCTGGAAAAAAAATTTTTAATTTTTTTATTTTCACCCAAACCGGGGTTTCCCGAAATTTCGTGAAAAACCCGTGGGGTCAAAAGGAAAAGCCCATACCCCCGATGGGGAAATTTATTAGGGGGGGTAGTTTTCCCCAAAAAAGGGGGCAATTTGGGGTTTTTTTTCCGTTTCTGGAAAAATGGGGGGGGCCCACAAATGCAACCCAAGGGGGGGCCTCCAGTCATTTCCAGCTTTTTTTTGCACTTTCCCAGGGCCAAAAGGGGCCCCCTTCCCCTTTTAAGACTCACCCTGTGCCCCGTATATGTTTTTTGAAACCCCAAAATTTTGGGGGGCTTTCCTTTCTCGGGAAGGAAATTGGGCCCAAAAGGGTTTTGGGGTGCTTTTCCCCCCCCTTTTTTGTTTGAAAAAAAAAAAATTTCAAAAATTAATTGTGCAATTTTTCTGGAAAAAATTTTTAATTTTTTTTTTTTTCAAAAACCGGGGTTCCAAAATTTCTGTAAAAAAAACCCGTGTGGGCCCAAAAGGGACAGCTAAAAACCCCCAGATGAATTTTTTGAGGGGTGGGGTTTCCCAAAAAGGGGGCAATTTTGGGGATTTTTTTTTCCCTTCTGGGGAAATTGGGGGGGGCTACAAAAAGAAATGGGGGCCCCCCAGTCAGTCCAGCTTATTTTGCCCCTCCCACAGCCCCAAAAGGGGTCCTTTCCCCCCCTAAACTCACCATGTGCCCCCTATATTTTTTTTACCCATATGGGGTTTCTGCCTTACTTCCAAAAATTGGGGGAACAGGATTTGGGGGGGCTTTTCCCCCTCCTTTTTTTTTGAAAAAGAAAAATTTCAGATTAATTGGGGCCCAATTTTTTTGAAAAATTTTTTAAAAATTTTATTTTCACAACCGGATTTCCCGAAATTTTTTGTGAAAAAACCCGTGGGGTCAAAATGCACAGTAAAAAAACCCCTTTGGATGAATTCATTGAGGGGGTGGGGAAATTTCCAAAAAGGGGTCCCAAATTTTGGGGTTTTTTTTTTCCCTTTTGGGAAATTGGGGGGGGGGCTACAAATTCAACATGAGGGCCTCCAGTTTATCCCTTTTTTTGCACTCCCACAGCCAAATGGGGCTCCTTCCCTTCTAAGACTCACCACTTTCCCCTTTTATTTTTTTTTTGACAAAATATGGGGTATTGCCTTACTTTGGGAAAAAATTGGGCAACGGAAATTTGGGGGGCTTTTTCCCCCCCACCTTTTTTTTTTTTAAATGAAAAAAATTTAAAAATTCAATTTTTGCAATTTTGAAAAAAATTTTTAATTTTTTATTTTCCCCAACCCCGGGTTCCAGAAATTTCTGGGGAAAAAAAAAAAAATTTTTTGGGGGCAAAAAGCAAAGTAATTTCCCCCAATGAATTCATTGAGGGGTTTTAGTTTCCAAAACTTTTGGGGCAATTTGGGGTATATTTTTTTTCCTTTTGGGAAATTGGGGGGGGTCTACAAATGCAAAAAATGAGGGCCTCCAGCCAGTCCCGCTTATTTTGCACGCCAAAGCCAAAAAGCGCCTTTCCCTTTCCCCTTTTAAGGGCTCACCATGTGGCCCGTATATGGGTTTTTTTACCACATTTTGGGGGGACCCGCCTTACTCGGGGAAAATTGGGGAACAGGATTTGGGGGGCTTTTCCCCCTCCCCTTTTTTGTGAAAATGAAAAAAATTTTAGATTTAAATTTTGCAATTTTCTGGAAAAAAATTTTTAAAATTTTTTATTTTTTCCAAAACCCGGTTTCCAAAAATTTCTGTGAAAAAAACCCTTTTGGGGGCAAAAAGGCACGCTATAAACCCCCAGATGAATTTATTTAGGGGGGTAGTTTCCAAAATGGGTTTAATTTGGGGTATTTTTTCGTTTGGAAAATTGGGGGGTCTACAAAATGCAACATGAGGGCCCCCAGTTTAGTCCAGCTTATTTTTCACTCCCACAGCCAAATGGCGCCCCCTTCCCTTCTAAGGGACCATTGCCCCGTAAAAAGTTTTTTTTACCACATATGGGGGTCTGCCTTACTCGGAAAGAAATTGGGGCCCAAAAAGATTTGGGGGGCTTTTCCCCCCTCCTTTTTTTTTTGGAAAAAGGAAAAAAATTTTTAATTAAATTTTGCCAAAATTTTTTGAAAAAATTTTAAATTTTTTTATTTTCAAAGGATTCCAGAAAATTTTTTGTGAAAAAAAACCTTTTGGGTCAAAATGCACGCAAAAACCCCTTTAAAGAATTCATTAGGGGGTGTAGTTTCCAAAATTGGTTCAATTTTGGGGGTTTTTTTTTCCCTTTTTGGAACTTGGGGGGGTCTACAATGCAACATGAGGGGCCCCCAGGGCCCGTTTTCCCGTTATTTGCACCCAAAGCCAAATAGCGTCCTTCCCTTCTAAAACTCCCCCATGTCCCCGGGAAAATGGTTTTTTGACCACATATGGGGGTACTGCCTTACCGGTAAGGAAAATTGGGGGAACGGATTTGGGGGGGCTTTTTTCCCCCTTTCCCTTTTTTTGTGAAAATTTAAAAAAAATTTCCCGATTAATTTTTGGGAATTTTTTGGGGAAAAAAGTTTTAAAATTTTTTTATTTTCACAACCGGGATTCCCAGAAATTTTTGTGAAAAAACCTGTGGGGTTTTAAAAGGCAAGCTAAAAACCCCCAGAAAGAAAATTGAGGGGTGTAGTTTCCAAAATGGGGTCAATTTTGGGTATTTTTTTTCCCTTCTGGGAAATTTTGGGGGGGTCTACAAAAAGCAAAATGAGGGGCCCCCAGTCAGTCCCAAACTTATTTTTTCACTCCCCACCCAAAAAGGCGGGTCCTTCCGGTTTTTATAAGGGGGCCCCCGCACCATGTGCCCCCTATATGTTTTTTTTACCACATATGGGGGGACTTGCCTTATCGGGAAAAAATTGGGCCCAAAAGGTTTTGGGGTGCTTTTCCCCCTCCTTTTTTTGTGAAAAAAAGAAAAAATTTTAGATTAATTTTTGCAATTTTTTGAAAAAAAAAATTTAATTTTTTTATTTTCACAAAACCCCGGGGTTTTCCCGAAATTTCTTGAAAAACCTGTGGGGTCAAAATTTCACAGTATACCCCTAGATGAAATTTATTGAGGGGGGGTAGTTTTTTCCAAAAAATTGGGGGCAATTTGGGGGGATTTTTTTCCGTTCTGGAATTTTGGGGGGGGCTACAATTCAAAAATGGGGGGCCTCCCCCCGTCCAGCTTTTTTGCACGCCCCAAAACCAAATAGCGCTCCTTCCCTTCTAAGACTCACCCTGTTGGGCCCCCTTATGTTTTTTGACCACATATGGGGTCTGCCTTAAATCGGAAGGGGGAAAAAATTTGGGGAACAGGATTTTTGGGGGGCTTTTTCCCCCCCCCTTTTTTTTTTGGGAAAAAGAAAAAATTTTTGATTAATTGTGCAAATTTTCGGAAAAATTTTAATTTTTCATTTTTACAACCCGGGGTTCCAGAAATTTTTTGTTTAAAAACCGTGGGGGCAAAAAAACTCACAAAAACCCTTTATGAATTCCTTTTAGGGGGGTTAAATTTCTTAATGTGGTCTTTTTTGGGGTTTTTTTTTATTTTAGCACCCTTTGGGTGTCAGCAAACCCGATTTTGGTACCTATTTCAAAATTTTCCTTTTTAAATTTAAAAGATAGCGCCAAAAACCATTGGGGCTCCCTCAATTTGAGGTTTTGGTTGGAGGGCCCCAAAAAAATAACAATCTAGGGCCACATGTAATATATTTCTTTAAAACAGCAAGTTAGGGAAACTTTTTATTGGGTTTTTGTTTTTTTATTAACTTAAACTAAATTCCCTGAAAAAAATAGGGTTTTAAATAGAAATTTTGGCCCAAAAAAAAAGAAATTTAGTTAAAATTTTTCCACCTACTTTTTATTTATTCCTGTGAAAAACCCAAAGGGTTAACAAAACTTTTTTAAATTTCTTTTTTTAAATTCTTTGAAGGGTTTTAGTTTCTTACATGGGGTGATTTTAGGGGGGGGGTTTTAATGGGACAGGGGGCCCGTCAACTTTTACATGTCAACTGAAGTGGTCCCCAAAAAAAATCTGTGTTTTTTAAATTTTTTTGAAAAAATTTTAGAAAATTTTCTATTTAAAAATTGGGAAGCTCCTAACGTCCTATAAAATATTTAAAAATTTTAAAAAAAAATTTTGGGCCCAAAATATTTTGAAGACATATGGTAATGCTATTTATAAAATATTTTGTTTTGGTATTACTGTTGTGTTAAAAAGGAGACATTTTTGAAAATTTTCCCCAAAAATTTTAATTTTTCCCCAAAATTTTACGATATTTTGAAAAATTTTTCCACAAAAAAAACGTCATTGTATGGACCCAAAAAAACTTACTAAAAATTAAGGCAAAATATGTCACGAGAAAAAAAATTCTGAATTAAAGTGGATAGGTAAAAGCAAATTTAAAAAGTTATTCTCACTTTAAAGGGGCACAGGTCAGAATTTTTAAAAAAAGGGGCCCGTGTCAGGGAAAGGGCCAAAAAAAGGTGGGTTTTTAAGGGTTTTTTAAATTTTTGTCCCGTCTATTAAAAATTTTTAAAATTTGGTTGGGGGGTTTTTTAAAACAAAACCAAGGGCCTTTTTAAAAAGAGCTTTTGATGTTTGGGAGAGGGTTTAATTCCTTTTGGTTTCATCTTTTCGGGCAGTGTTTTTTGTAGAAACAAAAATTTCTGTTTCAGTTTTGGGCTTTGAGAAAAATATCACCAGGGGGGGGGCCTTTTTCCCCAAAAGCCCAGTTTTCTAAATACAGGGGGTGTGCCTTTACCCCTATAGACATCATTTTCCCCGGGAGCATCTCCTGGCCTTTTGATAAAAAGCTGATTTATTGGGGACCCCCACGGGAATCGTCGTGGCTATCTCTTTGGGGATTTTTCTACATTTTATTTTTTTCTTGCACCCCTGTACAGTACTTTATTCCCAAAAATGATGGTAGATGATAAAAAATGGGGGGGGGAAAACCTAATTTATTTTTTTCAATCGGGGACGGGAAAAACCTGCTTATGCCCCACTTTCAGGAAGGAAGGTTTCCAATATGTAAAAATATGAGCTGAAAATGGAGCGGTGGCATCGCCTTTTGTCTTTAGCCTGGGAGTTTTTAGCCCAACCGGGTGGGACTCCTGACACATGGGTTTTGTGTGATACTCTTCGGCGGATGAGACTTGGTTTATTTACCCCCACGATTTTCCCCCTTTAGCCTCGCGGTTTTTTGGAGGCCTCCTTTCCCCACATTGATGTCCGCTCTTCTATGTGTGCAGTGTTGCTGGAATCATCTGGATTTTTTTGCTTTTGCAAAAAAAAATATAAAAAGCTGTATGGAAACAATGTGAAATTCGGCCCCCAACCCCCCGGGGTTTAGTACAGTAATTGGGACACTTGTAGTTTTTTTTCTTAGAGCAAATTTTTCCTAAAGAACGTTTTAATTTTATATTAAGGGTTAAAGGTTTGTTAGAGGGATGGTTTCATAAACGATTGGGATTTGCTAAAAATGTCTTCACTTTTGATGGGTCGAGGTCCTTTATTTTACCCCAGACATTCAGCTCGAGGGAAATGCTGTGGCCCAATTCACTTGAAATGGAGCTGTCCGCAGTTTCCCCACAACTACGCACTTTACAGGGAAAGACGGGGGGGGGGGGCGGAGATGCAACATTTGCTGCACCCATTTATTTTCAGGTTTTGGGGGACATCCCAGAGCTCAACATCCCACAGCCACAAGGATGATAATCCAAAAATAGTCTTCGGGGTTCTAAAAAATTTTAATTTTTTCAACCCTTATTCCTAGAATTTGAGGTCCTTAGAAAAAATAAATTTTTAAATAACAAGGGATAAGGGGGTTTATGGTTTATTGTCTCTAAGTAAAACCTTTAAAAATCAAATCTTCCCTTGGCAATTTGGGGGGGGGTAACGGTGTGCTCGCTCACCCCCCCTTGAGCCCCCCCTGCAAACAAGCACCTTCCGTTTGCCCTGCACAAGATCCCCTTCTCACCCCAAATTTCACAACACACAAAATGGTAAATAGTGTGATCGGGTTTCCAGCAAAAACCACAAAAATCTAATAAAACCCTCTGTTTTGTATTCTCACCTGTAAAAAAGGGGGGAAAATGTTGTTTTAAAAAGGGTTCGGGTCCAGAAGGGCCGCCCCCCCTGTGCTCACCCGGGACTATGTAGCACCTGCATTTGAGCACAGCAGGCCCCTATGTCCAGTCCAGATAACACTGATTTTTTCCTAAACCCATGCAGACATCATAAGTACCCTTCTCCCAAAAAATCCATGGCACAGAAACAAGAAATCTTCAGAACTGGATTGAAATAAAATATTTCCTTTCCAGGGTCGCTTTTTGGGAATATAATAAAACCTCATGGAACACGAGGTTTCCCCCTTTGCAAAGCAAACACCACAAATGGAAGTGGATACACAACAGGGGGTTTTGGTGACCAAAAGAAACCCCCCCAATTCTTTAGGAGGCAGGGGGAATTGGTTTCCTGAGTACCCAGTAACTGGCAGAGAGGACAACTTTTTGCCGGACATCTGGCAGCAGGGGGTTGGAAAAAGGGACACTCAATCTGGCTGATTTGCTCCCCATTTCATAGCCCCCCTAGCAGAGGCACGGCTGAGGTGGGCCCTCACCGGTCTTATGGGGAGGGGTGAAAAGCTGGCCACACATGGACCTCAGAGGTCCCGCTTAAAAGGTGGGTGATAGGGGGAATGGTTTTCCTCGTGCAGGCCTTCTAAGTTGGGCTTTACTCTTCTCCCTTTTTATTTCTGCCTTTTAAAGGGGGCCCATCTCTTTTTCCTTTTAACGGGCGAACCTGCGCCTTTTTCTTGAGCTATGGGGGGTCCTCCCGCTCCCTTGGTTTTGGGTTTTTAAAAAAAAAGTGAATTAGTATTTTCTCAAACTGGGTATTTTTCTTTTTATAACAAAAGAATTGATTTCCAATGTGAATGTCCCCTTGTTAGTTTTTCCCCCCCCTTCCTGTCTTTCCGATGTAGAAAGGGCCTTTCGATATATTGATGTTTTAAGGCTCTTCTGAGATGTTCCGTATGGGGACACTAAAAATTCTCCCCTGACATCCTTACTTTGGCCCCTCACGGGCCCAAAATGTTTGGTCTCACTTGGCCTTGAACCCCCAAACCCTTTTAGATTGAGAACTCTAGATATAACGCAATGGAAAATTTCCTGTCTAAAACCAAAAAATAATTTGTGAAAAAGAGCACTCACTGGGGATTTTTCCTATGTGTGCACTGATCACAGGGGAAACCCCACCCCTTTTATACAGGGTTCCCCGATTAATACTGTCTTTACCTCACAATCCAGGGCCTTGCCTGTGCTCCATGGTGTCCTGATGTCACTACTGCCTACCTTACATGTGCTTCCTAAAGGAGCCACTAATATGTGACATTACCCTGTGCCTCTATATTCTGCTGGGCATTATTGAGATATGCATGGCATCACCAGTGATAGGCAGATTATCATTAAAACCTGTGTTTTCCCAATCCACCTATAAAATAACTCGTTTTACTCATATTGTGTATCTGTTGTGTGTATACAGTCTAGTCTCATAGTGGGGTAGGTATAAAGGGGTGTGGTTTTAAAAATGAAGTATTTTAGGGGTGTTTATAAAGCTTTTGCATCGTAAAGGCGTCTACAAACTGGAAATGGTGTCTAAAAATATTGTAATAAAAAGGAGACCCCAAAATTAAATTCAGGGGCCTGTTCTTCAGTTAAATAACACAGTAGGGGGTCTCATATTGGATGTTCCTTAAAACAACAGAATAGGGGACTTCATAGGGAGTTACATAGTTACATATAGTTACATAGTTAGTACGGTTGAAAGAAGACACATGTCCATCAAGTTCAACCAAGGGTGGGGAAAATGTGGGTGATGGGAGAGAGACAAGGATTTTAAGCCGAGCCTCCCCAATGGTTAATGCCCTGAAACCCACAAGGCAAGAACCAATCTGCTCCAGTGGAAACCCGATCTTTGACCCCAGAGCCTCCACCAGCCAGGATCCAGAATTTTACATTGCTACGTACGCATTAATATTCTTTAGTTCCAGGTAGGTATCTAAGCCTTTCTTGAAACTCTCTACAGTACCTGCCATGACCAGCTCCTCAGGCGCTATTCCACAGATTCACAGTTCTTACAGTGAAGAACGCTCTTCTCCTCTGGAGATTGAATCCTTTTTTCTCTAGTAGAAGGTAATGTCCCCTTGTCTTTTGAGGGGGCTTTACTTGAAATAATTTTTCCCCATACTTTTTGTAGGAACCATTTATATATTTATATAAATTAATCATGTCCCCCCGAAGCTGTCTTTTCTCAAGACTAAATAAGTTCAATTCTACTAACCTCTCCTCATAACTAAGATGCTCCACTCCCCTTATAAGTTTGATTGCTCATCTTTGCACTCTCTCTAGCTCCATTATATCTCTTTAGTGTTGAGCGATTTTTATCGACAAAGTTGAAATCGGCAAGGTTTTTATGGTGATCGAAATTTCCAGATCATGCGATAATTAAGGTTAAAATCTGTGCATCATCTATTAAGATCGCGCCTTTTTCGGCGCTTCCTGTAATTTTGGCGGCCAGCAAATGAGATTACAGAATAGAGCAGGGTGAGATGTGTGTGCAACGTCATGACTTGGATGTGTATGGTGTTGCGATTGGCTGGAAAAAATCACATGACCTCGTCTTACATAGAACAGCGTTTCCTGTTTCAGCCTCAGTGTCTCTCAGCGTCTCATAGGGATAGGACCTGCGTTCTGCCTGTGGCCAAACAGCTCAGCGAAATTATTTCTGCACAGAGAAACCTCTACTATTAGCTGTGTCCTTCCAATTTAGTTAGATTAGGGATTTGAACATTTTTTTAGTTAGCTAGAGAATTTTAAAGCAGAATCTACCACTGTAAATTCACGGCGGTGGGACGGGGGGGGGGGGGGGGCCGCGGGCGAACACAGACAAGCTCTATCTTTAAAAGGGGAAAA
>JAODAL010062056.1:0-19958 GCA_025379985.1 Phyllomedusa bahiana | reverse complement strand
ACAGATATAAAACTTAGTTAACTTAACCAACTTGAAGTAACACAGGATTTTTTTTTTCCGTAACCACACAGGGGTCCAAAGTATTATGCTGGCCGGACTCCCGGTAAGCTAGTACTCGGCTTCCACCATTATTTACTGCCACAGAGGAGGCCGTGTATACCTACACGGTACTCCAGCCCCCTCCCAACAAAACAAAGCCTGTTCATTTCTGTTTTGTATGCCGGATAAAAATATCTCCTGACTGATTTTATTCAGGTGTACTCCTCATAAGTCTGGGGTTATTCCTTTCCAGTAGCCAGTGGCGTATTATCACTCCAGGGCAAGAACAGACAAATCTAGAAATCAGGTATGTTCACACGGCGTAATTGCGGCACGCATTTCGCCACGTATTTGCACTTTATACGCGGCGAAATGCGCGCCGCAATTACGGTATTTCATAGTTCTCATAGTTCTTCATAGTTCTCTCTCATAGAGAACTATGAATTACGCCTCGTCTCCTCGGGCGTACAATACGAGAGAAGTGACATGTTAATTGCTCGTGGCATTTACGCGCCGCTGACAATGCATGTGAATGGGGCCGGCCACCCATGCTTTGGAAGTACGTGCCGATCAGCACGTGCTTCCAAAACAATCAGTGTATTGCGACTAGTGATGAGCGATTACGTTGGCTATCGTCATCGGGTCGATAGTCGATATTGTCAATTATCAATAAGATATCCGATAGTCGATAATAGATTATCGCCGATGACCATTAAAGTCTATGGGAGAGGAACAACACCTTCATTCTTACACCCAAACAGGGATGGAGAAGCTGGAATTAACATCCACAACAGTCAAATGGATACCTGCTACATCTTAGGCAACACACTTAGGTTATAAAAGCCACAGAAAAAAACTCACAGACCATTCACTATCCCTGTCTTGTACCACAGCCTGACCCTTAAACATGCATCACCCACAAATTAAAAAGGTTGCCAGAAGCCAGTAAGATTTGAACCACTTTTACTTGAACTGGATCATTGAATACCCTGTCCTGGAACGCAGCATGAGCCCCAAACCTGCATGACCCAGATTAAAAAAGTGCCGGAAAAAGGATCTTTCAACCACCATTTTAGTTAAAACTGGACATGACAATACCTGTCCTGGACCGCAGTAATGACCAGCTAAACTGTCGACCCCCAAATTAAAAAGTGCTGGGAAAAGGAGTCTTTGAACACCATTTTAGTTGAACTGGCGACATATGACTATAACCTGTCCTGGTCCACAGCATGATCCCCAAACCTGCATGACCCCCACATTTAAAAAAGTGCCGGAAAAAGTAGTCTTTCTTCAACCACCATTTAGTTTCACTAGACAAAAGACTATACCTGTCCTGGCCACAGCATGAGCCCCAAACCTGCATGACCCCCACATTAAAAAGTGCCGGGAAAAAGGAGTCTTTGAACCACCATTTTATTGAACTGGACATTACTAAATCATGTCCTGTACCGCAGAATGACCATTAAACCTGTCATGCCCACAGATTAAAAAGTGCCGGAAAAGGATCTTTCAACCACCATTTTAGTTTCACTGGACATTGACTATACCTGTCCTGGGCCACAGCATGAGCCCCAAACCTGCATGACCCCCACATTTAAAAAGTGCCGGAAAAAGGAGTCTTTCAACCACCATTTAAGTTTCACTGGACATTGACTATACCTGTCCTGGGCCACAGCATGAGCCCCAAACCTGCATGACCCCCAGATTAAAAAGTGCTGGAAAAAGGAGTCTTTCAACCACCATTTTAGTTTCACTGGACATTGACTATACCTGTCCTGGGCCACTGCATGACCCCTAATACCTGTTTGATCCACAGATCACAAAGTGGCACTATGCTATTTTGTACAGTGACTCTCATTTATTATATTTTTTGGTAACTGACATTTGTTTACAGAATTTATTTAGGGAAGTTTTATTTATAGTTTTACATTATTACCATTTTGCTTTTTTTTCAAGTGTGATAACATACAACATACATCCCTCCCTGCAGTTTTTAAAGGTATTTTTTTACATGTGTAGATGTGTTAATTCGTCCGCACACCCCATAAGTAATACAAAGGTCCTAATCATCCCCAAAACACTTCTTAGTTGAGAAGACATTTGCCCTCCTGGCTTCTGAGATGATTCAGCCAATCAATTCAATGGTTTCATTTTTCCTCCAAATCCTTCTTCATTGATTAGGGTCAGACTCCCCTGGAGATCAAATGATGCGACCCCATAGTGACTCCAGCCCCAGAAAATTTTAAGCCTCAATTGTGCAATTTGTGCCCACCCCTGAACCCCTTTTTGACACTACTTTACCTCACAGAAATCACCTTTTTCAAAATCTGATTTTTTAGAGAAAATTTTGAAGCTCTCCTGATTGCCCCTAACGGTGAGAGCCAGTGCTGCCGTCAGTCATCTGTTAACACGAGGGCCAGCTGCCAGGCCAGACTTTCACCTATCTGAAACACCTATCTGAATTGTATATGGAAAAATAAAAAAGGGATTTTGGCACATATCAATTCACCTGTTGTGACTACTAAATTGCTGTATTCAAATTTAACTGCAAAGTAGATCTATCAACAAAGCTTGACTGACCAAAAAATAAAAAAAAAACATGTATCTGAAATGTATACGGATATTATAAAAAGGGATTTTTGGCACCTATCAGTACACCTTTGGTGACTACAAAGTTGCTGGATTCAAATTAACTGCCAAATTCTGGCTCATCTTTAACACACAGCTGCCTGCGCCAAAAGTGAAAAAAACATGTATCTGAAATGTATACTGATAATAAAAGGTATTTTTTTGGCACCTATCAAACTGTGGTGACTACAAAGTTGCTATATTCAAATTTAACTGCAAAGTAGATCTATCAACAAAGCTTGACTGACCAAAAGTGAAAAAAAACTGTATCTGAAATGTATTCAGATAATAAAAGGTATTTTTGGCACCTTTCAATTCACCTGTGGTGACCTACAAATTGCTGATTTCAAATTTAACTGCAAAGTAGCTCTATCAACAAAGCTGGTAGTGCGCCAAAGTGAAAAAAACACTATCTGAAATGTATCGGATAATGAAAGGTATTTTTGGCACCTATCAACCTGTGGTGACTACAAAATTGCTGGATTCTATTTTAACTGCAAGGAGGCTCTATCAACAAAGATGGAATGGCAAAATTGAAAAAAACACCTATCTGAAATGTATACTGATAATAAAAGTGAGTTTTTGCACCTAACAAGAGACCTGCAGTTACTAAAAAGATGTGTATCCTATAAGTTCAGGCTGCCCAATATCCAGGAAATATTACAATATCAAAAACTGTTAATAATAAAGCTATTTGCAGTGCAGTGTCTACACTAGTCTTTGGGGAACTATAACTCAGTATTCTTTAAAGAGCTTGTCTGCGTTCGCCCGTGGGACCTCCCCCTCCCCCCGCTCCCCTCCGTGACTTTACAGCGAAGAAGCTCCATTAATTCTCTACCTAACACAAACAATCTTCAAATCTCTGATCTAACTAAATTGTTAAGGATCACAGCTAAAAGAGCTTTCTCTGTGAAGAAATAGAATAATTTTGCTGAGCTGTTTGCTGAGCTGTTTGGACAGAGGCAGAGCGCACGTCCTACTGCTCTGAGACGCTGACACACACTGATTATGAACAGGAAGGGCTGTTCTATGTAAAACGAGGTCATGTGATTTTTCCAGCCAATCGCAACCATACACATCCCAGTCATGACGTCGCACAAACATCTCACCCTGCTCTATTCTGTAAGCTGATTTGCTGGCTGCCAAAATGACAGGAAGAGCCGAAAATGGCGCGATATTAATAGATGATGCACAGATTTTAACCTAAATTATCGCGTGATCTAAAAAATCCGATCAACGTAAATACCGTGCCGATTTCAACTTTGTCGATAATAATCGCTCAACACTAATTGCGACACATACAGTACGCGCCCCAATTGCTCTCTATACCGCCCTGCATCCCTAGCACCCTGCCAGGTCACTCGAGGAACAACCTCTGACTAAACTAAAACCAATTTGGAAAGTAGGACAATATTGTTTCCAAATCGGCATAAATAAGGGTAAGCATCTCCAACAGGAAAATTAAGCACAAGTCATTATTGTCACGGGGGTCGCGGGCGCCGCCGCTCCCCGCGATCGCCCCCCGGCCCGCAAGGAGTCTGACGCAGGTGCCGCGGCTGCCCGCGACCATCCCTCTGCGGTCCTGGTCCCTGCGCTGGGTCACTTACTCGTCCGCTGCTCCCGCCTGGCCCGGCCGCCGCACGCGTGCCCACTGCTTAAGGCGCGTGACAGCTTCTCTAGATTTAAAGGGCCAGCGTCCGAAAATTTGGGGTCAATTGTCGGCGCTGGTTCTATTTAAGGAATACCCCCCCAGCATTCCCCTGCCAGTCCGTTGGTGTGTTTTCCGTGTGTTCAGAGAGTATTGGAGTTCAGTCTTGATTACCCGTGTACCAGTCCGCTTGCTTACGTTTCCTGACCTTGCCTGTTTGCCACCTGCCCTGACCGTCTGCCCATCTCTGACCACGAACCTCTGCTGCCTGCCCTGACCTTCTGCCTGTCCCCGACTAGGGCCTTGGATCACGTCTTTGTACCACGCTGTACCCCGGCCACCATCGCAGGCAAGTCATGTCGGGGATAGCGACCTGGTAGCCTCACGCCGCAGCAAGTCCACCCCACTTTGCGGCGGGCTCTGGTGAAAACCGGGGGCTACTTAGACTAAGCTCCCTGGCCTGGCTTGACTATCATCACTTGCGGTGGTCCAGCGAATCCACCTCTGCGTTACAGTATGGACTGGCCATGGATTCCGCCAGGGTACCTCTGCCCGATCTCCGGGATGTCACGACGGCAGTCGCCCAGCAAAGCCAACGTATCGACCAGTTAGCGGCTATGATGCAGAACCTTGCGGCCCGTCTACCTCCACCGGCTCCTGCCGCCGCACCAGCGTCCGTTGCTCCGACATCCATTGCGCAACCTGCCCGGCTTCTGGACCCGCTCTGCATTGCTGCCTCCCTCACGCACGATGGAGACCCCAAGAAATCCCGGGGGTTCATCAGCCAGTGCCCCATCCAACTCGAGATGATGGGGCATCAATTCCCTACAGACGGTTGCCAAGGTGGCCTTCATAATCAGCCTCTTGTCTGGAGACGCCTTGGCTTGGGCTACCCACTATGGGATCGAGGGGATCCTTTGACAGCTGACCTCCAAACCTTCCTCCGGGGTTCGCACGGTCTTTGAGGAAACAGGCCGTACTTCATCGGCCGCCGCAGCATTGCTCCGGCTGCGTCAGGGCGACACCACGGTTGGTCAATATTCGGTGCAGTTTCGCACTCTCGCTTCGGAGCTGGACTGGAATAACGAAGCTTTGGTGGCAACATTTTGGCAAGGTCTCTCTGGACGAATTAAGGATGAGCTCGCCGCTCGGGATCTACCAGCAGCTTTGGATGACTTAACCCACTTAGCCACCAGAGTCCGATATTCGGTTCGCCGAAAGACAACAGGAGCGCCGCCTTCAACGGGAGGTCATCCGTCCACGCCGTTTGCCCCGCTTGGCTCCCACGTTCCAGCGGCCACCTCTTCCTCCTTCGATGGTCGCCGAGGAATAACCTATGCAGGTTGAGAGAGCCCACCTGTCCCAGGAGGAACGGTCACAGCGTCGCCAGAAGCAGCTTTGTTTCTATTGTGGCGGTTCAGGCCATTTCATTGGGGACTGTCCGGTGCACCCGGGAAACTTCCGCACCTAGGGCTTGTAGGAGAGGCAACTCTAGGTGTCAGAGCGGCCTCTCCCTGCCTGCCATGCCCGTATATATTGGTATTTCACCGGACAGCGCCTTTCAGGCCTCCGCCTTTATCGATTCAGGCTCGGCAGGAAACTTCATAACCCACGAACTTGTGATCGGGTTTTTCGTTCCCAGTGATTCCGTTGCGGGAAACCTATGTTCGTCTCGTCGGTCAGTGGCGAATGCCTTAAGGACGCCATTCGCTTCCGTACTGCCCCCTCTCCTTGCGGGTTTGGGGGCTCTTCACAAGGAGACTTTGCAGCTTCTCGTCCTGCCTCGATCCTCGTCCGAAATCCTTCTGGGCCTCCCATGGTTGCAAGACCATACCCCGACCTTGGATTGGAGCACACGTGAAGTAATGCGTTGGGGTTCCGCGTGTCTCTCACGTTGCCTGTCGAACCAAAACCCTGCTCCTCAGGACGCCTCCTGAAATCTACCAAGACTCCACCAGCCTACCTATGCCATACTGGGACTTTGCTGACGTCTTTTCGGAAAGACAAGCCGAAACGCTTCCCCCAAACACCGGCCTTATGATTGTCCCTTTGATCTGAACCGGATGTACTCCTCCCCGGGGCCGAGTCTATCCCCTCCCCCGCCCCGGGACAAAGGCAATGTCGAGTACATCATGGAGAACCTCCATAAAGGCTTCATTTGTAAGTCCTTGTCTCCGGCAAGAGCCGGCTTCTTTTTTGTGGAGAAAAAAGACGGGTCTCTCCGGCCCTGCATCGACTATCAGGGCTTAAATAAAATTACAATAAAAAAACGTACCCCTGCCCTTGATCTCTGAACTTTTCGACCGCCTGCGAGGCGGCAAAAAATCTTTTCCAAGCTGGGATCTGCCCCGGGGGCTTATAACTTAATCCGCATTCGAAAAGGCGATGAGTGGTAAACGGCGTTTAATACGCGGGACGGCCATTTCGAGTACTTGGTTATGCCATTCGGTCTCTGCAACGCCCCTGCTGTATTTCAGAACTTTGTCAATGAGATCTTTTGGGACCTTCTCTACGTCTGTGTGATAGTTTACTTGGACGATATTCTAATTTTTTCCCCTGATCTCGAGACCCATCGCCACCACGCCCCGCCAGGTCCCCCGGCGATCCGCACCCATCAGCTTTTTGCCAAGCCGGAAAAGTGCCTCTTTGAACGTGCCAGCTTACCCTTCTTAGGGTACATCATCTCTGATAAGGGTCTCCCGATGGATCCTTCTAAACTTTCCGCAGTATTACAGTGGCCACAACCGATGGGCCTTCGGGCCATTCAGCGCTTTTTGGGATTTGCCAACTATTATAGACAATATATCCCACACTTCTCTACGCTTGTGGCTCCCTTGGTGGCTCTAACAAAAAAAACGGCAATCCCAAATCCTGGCTCCCAGAAGCTCAAGAAGCCTTCAACCGCCTCAAAGCGGCATTCGCGTCGGCTCCGGTCCTGTCTCGTCCAGACCCTAACCGCCCTTTTATTCTGGAAGTGGATGCTTCTTCTGTCGGTGCCGGCGCTGTCCTCCTGTACAGATCCTCCTCTGGTAAATTGCATATTTGCGGTTTTTTCTCTAAAACGTTCTCTCCTGCTGAGAAGAATTATACCATTGGTGATCGCGAGTTACTGACCATAAAGCTGGCTCTAGAAGAATGGCGTCACCTGCTGGAGGGGGCTCACCACCCTATTGACATCTTCACGGACCAAAAAGAAGCTCCTATATCTTCAGTCGGCTCAACGCCTGAACCCCCGGCAAGCCAGATGGTCACTCTTCTTTGCCCGTTTTGACTTCCGTCTACATTTTCGGCCGGCCGAGAAAAACGTTCGTCAGATACGGTGGGTCTTGAGCCTCCTCCCCAGCACATTGTTCCTCCAGAACGACTCGTCACAGCTGCCCCCGTGGATCTCCAACACCTACCTCCGGGAAGAACAAATGTGCGTCCTGCCTTGCGCCTGAATCCCGAAGTGGGGACACTCTTTTGTACAGCTGGGCATCCAGGAGTCCATAAGTCGCTACAACTGGTCTCCGTTATTATGGTGGCCTAATCTCGCTCCCGATGTCAAGGACTTTGTTCTAGCCTTCACCCCCTGTGCCCGTAATAAGGTCCCTCGTCTCAAACCTGCGGGCCTTCTCCAGCCTCTCCCTGTGCCGGAAAAACCCTGGACCCATGTAGCCATGGACTTTGTTACCGATCTCCCGCCCTCATCTGGAAACACGGTCATCTGGGTGGTGACCGACCATTTCTCCAAGATGGCCCACTTTATCCCACTGCCTGGGTTTCCCTCTGCACCCCAGCTGGCACAACTTTTTTTCAGTCATGTTTTTCGTTTGCACGGTCTCCCTTTACACATTGTCTCGGATAGGGGAGTACAGTTCATCGCTCAATTATGGCGGGCTCTGTGTGGTCAGTTGCAGGTTCAGCTCGACTTTTCATCTGCATACCACCCTCAAACTAATGGGCAGATAGAGAGGGTTTAACCAGGTGCTGGGTTCCTACCTGCGGCATTTCGTGTCCGCTCGTCAAGTAACTGGTCTGATTCTTCTCCCTGGGCAGTTTTCCTATAATTCTTTAGATTCGGGATCCGTGGGGCCTCCCCCTTTTTTGTGTCTTTGGGTTACATCCCCGCCGCCTCTCCCTCTAGCTACCTCGTTTCATGCGCGCCGTGGGGGAATGCCCAAGTAAGGGACATCTAGGCTCTCTGGCAGCTCAGCGACAGGCCCTGCTAAGGGCTTCTGCTCGCACCCAAAATCCAGGCTGACAGGTACCGTAAAGGGCCCCCGCCCCTATTTGAACCAGGTGATAGGGTTTGGTTGTCCCCCAAATACATCGCTTCAAGGTGCCCAGTTACAAGTTTAAAAGGGCCCTAAATACGTGGGTCCTTTTGAGGTACTTCGGCGACTAAACCCAGTATCTTTCAAGCTTCGCTTGCCTCCTACCCTGCGTATCCCGAACTCCTTCCCTGCCTCTCTCCTCAAGCCGGTGGTGCTGAATCGCTTCTCCCGGGGGTCTGTCTCGCCTTCTCCGGTGGCCAACTCTGATAACATCTTTGAGGTCAAGGAGGTGCTTGCGGAGAAGACAGTGAGGGGGAAGCGGTTCTTTCTCATTGACTGGAAGGGGTTCGGGCCGGAGGAGCGTTCCTGGGAACCTGAGGGAGACCTAAGGGGGGGGTACTGTCACGGGGGTCACGGGCGCCGCCGCTCCCCGCGATTGCCCCTCGGCCCGCAAGGGGTCTGGCATGGGTGCCGCGGCTGCCCGCGACCATCCCTCTGCGGTCCTGGCCCCTGCGCCGGGTGACTTACCCATCCGCGCTCCGGTGGACGCTGCTCCCACCTGTCCCGACTGCTTAAGGCGCGCGCACGTGTGACAGCTTCTCTAGATTTAAAGGGCCAGCGTCCCGATAATTGGTCAATTGTCGGGTGCTGGTTCTATTTAAGGAATACGCCCCCAGCACTTCCTGCCAGTCCGTTGGTGTGTTTTCTGTGTGTTCAGAGAGTATTGGAGTTCAGTCTTGATTACCCGTGTACCAGTCCGCTTGCTTACGTTTCCTGACCTTGCCTGTTTGCCGCCTGCCCTGACCGTCTGCCCGTTTCTGACCACGAACCTCTGCTGCCTGCCCTGACCTTCTGCCTGTCCCCGACTACGCCTCTGGATCACATCTTTGTACCACGCTGTACCCCGGCCGCCATCGCAGGCAAGTCACGTCAGGGGTAGCGACCTGGTAGCCTCACGCCGCAGCAAGTCCATTCCGCTTTGCGGTGGGCTCTGGTGAAAACCGGGGGCTACTTAGACTCTGCTCCCTGGCGTGGCTTAACTATCATCGCTTGCGGTGGTCCAGCGAATCCACCTCTGCGTTACAATTATCCTCAGCGTGGATGACTAGGATCACCAAAGGAGGGGGAGGGGAACCCTGTTGATCTCAATGGCCTCCAGCAATACCTGCGACCATCGAGAACCCCGAATTCCTCTCCAACTTACCACTACTTGCCTGAATCCAAGCATCCTCCCACCAGGCTTTGTATCCACTCTTTAGGCCCAGAATCGAGATGGATGCAGAAACTATATCGTGACCATTCCACACAGCAGGCATTACTAAAGAGTAAAAGAAGGACATCAGGCCTTGGTGACCAACTTCCACATGTGCTCTGGGAACGGGCAACCTTCCGGAGATGCATCCGGTAGTAGAGACTGAAAATTCTACCAACGAAACGGGATAGAGCATCAGCCATTGAATTTCCAGGAGCATGCCGGGCTCTAAACCAAATATTATATTCAAGGCAGCGGAGAACCAAATGATGTAACAGGGATAACAACGGAAGAGACGATGAGGTTAAATTAATAATGCAGTGAAGTACTAATAAATTATCTGTCCAAAAAAAAACACTACAATCCCGCAATTCCGGAGCCCACAGCCTGATAGCAGACACAATAGGAAATAGCACCACAATTTTTTGGGCCATGTTCACAGCTCAATAGCTGGACTAAACAGAACCCAGAAGCTGGCAACTCTGGCCTTTATGCTAACTGGGAAAAATTGACAGGTGCAGCTAATTGCAGAGCAAAAGCTCACATAGCCCACTGCAAGGGGAACAATTAGATGATAAAAAACTGCACACCAACTTGACACCTGTTCACACCAGCATGTAGAAAAGCCACAGTATAATGCATGGGGAGATTGCACAAATGCAAAAATACCAATAAAACAACCACTCACATACCCTCAGTTTAGTCCAGCTATTGAGCAGTGAACATGGCCCAAAAAATTGTTGTGTTTTTTGAGTAAGTAATGTCCCTTTTTTTGTATGGTTTTTTTCGGTGAACAAATAAACCTCCGCACTGGATACCTTCAGAGCCTGACAGCGCATACGACCATTGTAAGACTGCAAAAGTTTGCATCAAACCATTAAGTCAGAGCGTAAGGAGCTGGTGATGTGTATATGGTGGTGAGGACTACCTGCACCATGAGTGGTCAAAGGTAAAGACGCCGTGAGAAAACATGGCCCATTGGCATAACTCTATACACCAAGACCAAAAGAATCCAACAAATACTGAAGTTGATGGAGAGTAACCTTCTTCACCATACATAAACCTTCAATTAACTCTAACAATTTACTTAACTTGTCTTGCGGGAGCCAGAATATCATATGCTCCAAATCTAGATCAACACCCAAAAATGACAACCTCATACAAGGGCCTTTTGTTTTTTTCCACCGACAACAGGGCACCGAATTTGCTCTTAAAAAGTGATGTGTCTTACAAGAATTGGTGGTGACCAGAAGCCCCTGAGAAAACAAAAAGAAAATCATCCACGTAGAGGATGACAGACCACGATCTAGTTTCATAACAAACAGTCCATTCTAAGAAGGAGGAAAACAACTCAAACAGATTACAGGAAAGGAAACAACCTACAGGAAGACACATACCATAGTAAAACTTGCCGTCCATGCTGCAACCCAGTAAACGGTAACACTCTGTGTGGATCAGGAAAAGTTCGAAAGCTGCTTTAATATCCGACTTCGCCATAAGGACACCCTGGCCAGCTTGTTGAAGTAGACAAACTGCTCTATCAAACGATACATGGGTAATTGAAGCATCTTCTTTTGAAATACCATCATTAACTGAGGAGCTCTTCGGGTAAGAAAGGTGACGGATAAGCCTTAAGTTATTTGGCTCTTTTTTAGGAACTATCCTTAACGGTGAGACACGTAATTTTGAAAACAGATGGTTTTCAAAAGATCTCTGTATAGACAAACCAGGCTCTTGCCTTTCCTTGTGCTTCCTGGACCTTCTGCCAGAGCCAGACGAGCTGCAGGTACTATCCAAAGATGATGGGGAACGCCAGCGAGAGGAATGGGAACGCGCTGACCTCTGACTTCTCCTCGACAAACATGACCACTGATGAGATCTGTGATGACGTCTGACAACAGTCCAGTCCCGACTACGGCAGTCAGAACGCTGGGAGAAAGATCCTGAAGATGAGTGGGAATGGTCACGCCTACAGGAACTCCGCACCATCGAGACCTCTTGAAACATTGCAGGGGCAGGCGGCTGCTCCATAATGAGAGCCTATGACTCTACAGCCAGAGGAGCTGAAGCAGATGCACACTACTGACCATCATTCCTTTGGGGCCCAAAGGAAGGTGAAGGGGTATGTGCGAGACAGAATCAGTGGAATTAAGCACAGCCACAGAAGCCTGCATTGGGGGAAGGTGGCTCTGAAGCACCACTACTGGAGGAGGTGTTCTGATCTGAATGATTTTTGCCCATATTTATCAGTTGTTGGGCAAGCGAAGGGCAACTAGAAGGAACTTCTGCATGATGTATTTGTTACACAGTAGACGAAACTGGAGCTCGTGAGTGGGACATGACTGAACAGGAAATATGTGGGGCCAAACTTGTGCATGTGGCCTGAACATCCTGCAAGGGAAAAACTCAGGCCAACACACTCCCAGGCTTACTGGAGTGGCTTCTCTGACTACCCAATGAGCCTCTTGGGGGAACGGATCTGACAAAGTGATCGCTGGCTCAACAGTATAGACTGCAAAATACCCAGCTCCTCTACCTCTATAAGGTAGCAAGGCCAAAAGGTCACCAGAAGCCCTCTACAGCGGCCATCACTTACTGGGACAAACAAGGGAAAATGCCAGATTTCAGTTCCTAGTGACGAAAAAGAGGCCAGACCACTGAGGACCAAACACTACAAAGGAAGAGGGCAGGCCAACACATGAACAGGACCAATTAAAAGATGCAGGGAGGCACTAGCCAAGCCTAAACCCACACCTCTAGATTCTCCACCATTAACCACAAAATCAGTAGGGGATGGGAGAACAGGCACCCTTTAACCCATCCTGTTCATACTCCAGAATCCCCACTTGTCAGTCTGAGTGGCCACTACTCTTACTTTACAGGCCCTAAAATTTTGTCTACTAGTTTATCACAAAATCTATTGGGGCTTCTTAATTTTGTCTACATAGGCGCCATGAGAGCAATATTGGCAGTAGTCCTGTCATTGGTCCTGATCATTTTTTTTTTAAAAGGGGTCTTGTTGAATTGGTGCAAGATAGAATTTGGTAATTGGTGGTGGGACCAGAGGCTTTGGACATATGGGGCTCTGAGATTAGTCATGACAGCCCTGTCTGCCGATCTATCTATATAGTGTGTGTGTGTGTGTGGGTGTGTGTGTTGTGTGTGTCTTTGTGTGTGTGTACATATAAAATATTTATAAATATAATATATATAAAATATATATTATATATATATATATATATATATATACAGGCAGTACACGGGTTACAAACGGGACAGGGACTGTAGGTTCGTTCTTAAGTTGAATTTGTATGTAAGTCGGAACAGGTTTATTTGGATAGTACAGGGAACAGTTTTTACATTTGTTTTGCTGTCTGTGCCCTTTTTTAGAAAATTTTCACCTAACGTTCTGTATCTCGTGCAGCTGTGCATGCTGGCACTTGGTTATCTGGGTGCGTGGGCTCAGTGTTGAATGTCAGCCACGCCCCATAAGTCTCCGTTTGTAACTAGGGGACGTATGTAAGTCGGAACGATGTATGTATATATATACATACAGTACAGATCAAAAGTTTGGACACACCTTCTCATTCCAAGAGTTTTCTGTATTTTCATGACTACTTACATGACACTGGTCTAATGTCCATTCCTTGTGTTCTTGAGCCCAAACACATCTCTTCTGCTTGTTGCCTGTCCTTATCAGTGGTTTCCTAGACTTGTTTGGGCTAAAGAACACAAGGAATGGACATTAAATCAGTGTCATGAAAGTAGTCATGAAAATACAGAAAACTCTTGGAATGAGAAGGTGTGTCCAAGCTTTTGGTCTGTACTGTATATAATATATTATAATTAATATATATTAATATTATATATATATATATATACCCTCATATCTATTTATATAGGTATCTAATATCAATCCACAGTATCTCTCTATGTATCTATTAGTCTGTCTGTTTATCCATCTGTTTGTCTGTATATGGAGACAAGTAGTGAGAAAAAAATAATACAATTTTTTCCCCTTGTTTTTTTGAAAATGAGTCATGTTATCATGAAGAGCTTCTGCAGATTTCCAGTGTGCAGGTCATTAATGAGAAAATCCTGGTAAGAAATACAGATGATGTGTCTTTTATATTTATGAGTCTTCTCATCCTCAAGTATCTGAAACGATGAAAAATTGAGTGACCGTGTTTCAAAAGATGAGAGACTTCTTGATAGCTGAAGGTTTTTTACAGAGAACCTCTCATTGTTCTGCATGTTGCCACACTCTGAATTCAGTTTTTAAGACGTTTTGAAATTTAAAAAGACCAGAGTAATGATCAAGACCTACCTGACCTCCTATCGTTACATCTGTCATGGCAAACGCGCATAAAATAAAGGTTTCTGGGAAAAGAGCTGAAGTGCTCCACAGTGCATGGATATAGTTATCCTCAATTCACATGTAGCTCACATTTAAGTTCATCTACAGACAGCTGTTTTGGGGTATTTACCCCTCATCAGTGCAAAGTAAAACTTACTGGTTGGCTGGGTGAGAGGCGAGAGTTGCTCAGAGGGGAGAATATCTCTTTGGGGAGAGCCACCAATAAGTTGGTCGGTGCGAGGGTTTATGCACCTTTCAGATCTCACTGACTGTTTTGCATAAAGAAAAGGATTCTGGGAAAAGAGCTGAGGAGCTCCACAGCGCACTATATTAGATGTAGTTATCCTCACTTCACATGTAGCTCTTAGGAGCCTTTCCCCTCTCACCCAGCCAACCAGTAAGTTCTATTCTGCACTGATAATGGGCAAATACCCCGAATCAGCTGTCTGTAGATTAACTTAGTGGGTTTGGCTTAAATAATTTTCACAATGCAAGACTCCTCCTGTGAGCTGCATGTTAATTGAGGATAACTACATCCAATAGAGGGTGATGTGGAGCTCTTCAGCTCTGTTCCCAGAAGCCTTTATTTTATACAAAACAGTCAGTGAGGTCTGAAAGGTGCATAAACCCTCGCACCGACCAACTTATTGGTGGCTCTCCTCAAGGAGAGATATTCCACCCCCTATGGTAGTAGTGGTTATAGTGACCTACAGAGTCGTGATCAAAGTTTACCTGAGCTCTTATCGTTACGTCTGTCATGGTAGACGTGGTAACATGTAAGCCATGTTTATGAGATGATAATTCCCACAGTTCTTTTCTAGAATAGTGGTCATGTTTCACCTCCTTCTGTCTTAGGTACTGTACATGTTTTATGTCCTCCCTCCTCTTGTCTCCCGTATTCCTCTATCCTAAGACATATACAGTACTGGTGAAAACAAGAAGATAGTAATTGTCCCTACCAGTGGACACTGTCATCCACAGGTCGAATGAGACCAAGCAATTGCCCTTCTTCATGTGCCACAACCCATCCTACAGACCTCCAGGTCCTAACATCCACTCTTTTACTTTCTTTACTTTTTTTTAAAGTAGTTGGACCACCAACTCAATGTATCACTTATGCCCTAGTTGGACACACCTGGGATATTGTTTATAGTTTTGGGCACTAGGAAAGACATTGTAGAGCTGAAGGTGCGCAACGAAAATAATAAAAGAACTTGGTGCCCAGAAAGATTAGCAAGATTAGGGTTATTTAGTTTAGAGAAAATACAACTTCAGGGGGACATAATAAATATGTGTATATTCTGTGTGTGTGTGTGTGTATATATATATATATATATATATATATATATATATTTTATTATATATTTTTTTTCTCAAGGGTCAATACAGAGATTTCCCCCACGTCCTTTACGTCTAGAAGAAAGCAGGTTTCTACATAAGCATAGAAAGGGATTCTTTACTGTAAGAGCAGTGAGACTGTGGAACTCACTGCCAGAGGAACTTGTCATGGAGACTCCACTAAAAGATTTCAGAAAGGGTATGGATGCATTTCTAGAGTGTAATAATATAACATATTCTAATTATTATTATCTATTTTAAAGCCCCATTAATTCAAAGGTGCTGAACTTTCGAGGGCGGCTACATACATTACATAGGTGATCAGGGAATTATTCTGATTGCCAGATTGAAGTTGGAAACAAATTTTCTCTTAAAATGTGGGCAATTGGCTTCTACCTTATGGGGTCTTTTCCTTCATCTGGATAAACACTCTAGAACAGTAGGCTGAACTGGATGGATGCCTGTCTTTTTCCAGTCTTACAAGCTATGTAACTAGATAACTAGATTAAGTACCACACTTTACTTATGACTTCTGCTGCTTTCAGAACAGTTGTTGAGGATCCCTGTGATTGGCGTCCCAGTGGTATGGCCTCTAGCGATCATACATTTATCACCTTTCCTGTAGAGACCCTGAGCTAAATCATTTGGTGGGTACTTCCAATCCATCTCTGGGACCTTGTTCACACCTGACTGTATGTATGCATATGGTTCTCATGGCTGAAGTGTATGGAGCCCCATAATTAGCTGTTACTATACTCACAAGTCCCCATTCCCACTTCCCATGGTGCAGGTTACAGACCTCCTCTGGCTTTTGTCCTGGCTTGCTTGGAGTCTTGACACAGGTTGGCACAAGGACATCTGTGCATCATACTGGCATGCATGACCTAAAACATGAAGCCTATGGTTCGCTTGCACAAGAATCCCCCAATGGGCCTCAGGGTATGGTGGACCTGGCAGCTGTTTTTCAGGGAGAAAGTCAGAGAAAGAGGGTCAGAGTGCAATATTCATGTACAGTCATGTACAGGAGCTGTAGAGTCGGCCTCAGGAACCAACTTCACTAGTGGTCCCAGGAACTAACTTTACTGGTGGGCTCCAGGAATCAACTCCACTGGTGGGCCCCAAGTATCAACTCCACTGGTGGGCCCCAAGAATCAACTCCACTGGTAGACTCCAAGCCACAACTCCACTGGTGGGCCCCAAGAATCAACTCCACTGGTGGACTCCAAGCCACAACTCCACTGGTGGGCCCCAAGAATCAACTCCACTGGTGAGCTCCAAGAATAGACTCCACTGGTGGGCTCCAGGATCTCTAGTCCAACACTGGCCCTAGGGCACATGGCCTGTGTGCCCTTGGATAATCTGGCCCTGTATGTTGTAGCTTTGTAGTTGTATGCCTTGTAAAGTATAGGATAAAGCTTCATAGCGTGTAAGCAAATTACCTTGCCATTCTTCTTCCTTCTGAAAAAGCATGCACATAACTCTATCTTTACAACCTCGTCTTATAGGATCTATACAATAACTAACACATTTATATCACTTGTTTAACAGATTCCAAATTATTGGTAGAAGTCACCATGGAGATGGACCCTGAACAGAAGAATCTAGTCAGTGTCTTCCGCGTAGTTTTCTAAATGTGGTAAGTTGTAAATTGCTTACTTGTTGTCAATACATCGCTATCATTTTCACAGAATTTTCTTGGTGTTATGTAAAACCATCTAGAAAACACAGAAAGTTCTATGATGTGTACTATGTAATCAGTACAGTCTGTAATAGAAAATATATCTAAAATGTCCTTTGAGTCTACTCAGGTCTGGTAATGCACAAAACATATTACTTAGGGGTTCTTTTCTTGTGTATATTGGGTATTGGGTATGAACCAACAGTGATAAACTAATATTATAATAAAATACACTACTCACAAAAAGTTAGGGATATTTGGCTTTTGGTTAAAATTTCGGGATGAATATACAGTAACATTTCTTGATTTTTTTTTTTTTTAAATAAACTAAATGAGACCATCTTTTAACTTTAGAATGCACGAGACAACACCTTACAAGTGATCAATAGTACCTCGCCATTGCAGGGCTTCAAACAGGATGCTATCAGACGGTAGTAGCCACCGAGCTGAGTGTGAAACGATTCCATAGAACATTGTTTACAATGAAGCGGTCATCAGTGTGTGACGTCCACTTCTTTGCCTTTCTGTGACTCTTCCAGTCTCTCTGTATCTCTGATACAACCTGCTGATGATACTCTATGACACTAAGCTCAGTGGCCACTTCCGTCTGATAGCATTTTGCTTGAAGCCGCGCAATGGCGAGGTATTGTTAATCAATTGTTACAGCAGACCCCCTTGAAGAAGCATAGTACGCGAAACACGTGTAGGGAATTCACCTTTGTGGCAGTCAATTTGGTTAATGTCATCTTTTTGAGATCTATATACTATGACATTTTTGTCTGTCTAGTCCTATTTGGTGCATGTGTCTCTATAGACATTATTTTTGCCCGGCTGCACTTTATTTGAGTGCATGCATTTTTTTACTCTATTATGTATGTGCAGATGTGTTATCATGAGTGTGATTATTATTTGTTATTTGCACTAAGCACTTTACGTACTACAATTTATTTATGAATTCCTGACATTTAGTATTCATTTTCTATCATGATATACTTATTTGGATAGCGCTTTCTTGAGACCATGTGACTACTATTTATTTATTCTAATGTATTACTATCGATGACTCCTGATTGATTGCCTGTACCTCTTCAATATTTTGCGCCATATGATAATTTAGTATCTTTTTAAAGCTTGTTATGAATTTGTCCAAATAAAATTTTAATTTTTAAATATTTTTCTTGCTGTCATCTTGGTTGAAATATTTACAAATTACATCCTGTTCTCACGTGCCCCAAAATGGGTGGTACCACTCAGTTTTGGGGCGTTTACAGTCGGTCTGGAGGTTTTCCTGGGTGTTTTTAGCCCCCCACATCCTCCAAATTGTGCAGTTCTGTGTATGAGGGATTTTCTGACTTACCACCAATGGCAGCAGCTCACTCCCTGCATGTGTTTTATTCACTTGTATGCTAGTTTCATACGCGAAGCCCAGCCAATGCAGAATATTTTTCCTCTTAAACTATTCTCTTAGGGCGACATGTATGAATCTCGCCGGGTCGGGGCGCACCTTTCCGCCAGTTTCCCGGCGGCACCCGGGGCCTAAATTTATGTCGGGGTGGGGCCCCATCACCCATAGCATGTAAAGTCCGAGGCCCCCTTGGGGCCGGTAAATTTGGGGGGCAGGGGGCGGGCCTTAGGCGCAGTGCGGCGTTTGCGCCTTTATGATTCGGCCCCGGAGGTGTGCGTCAACATGGGGGGGAAAAGTCCCCCCGCGCCTGGCCGTGTGTGGGGGCAGTGGGGGGGGGACTGAGGCGCGGGTGGGCGCTGCGCCTTTTAGTTCGCCGCCCGAGCGGTGCGCTTTTAAAAAGGGGGGGGAAAAATTTTTTTTTTTTCCCGGCCCCCCCCGTGGGGTGGGGCACGTGCGGGGAAGGGCGCAGGGGGGGATTGGGGCCGGGGCGGGATGCGCCAAAAAAACCTTTCCCGATGGAGACAGGCGGGAAAACAGCGAAAAATCTTTTCCGTGTCGGTGCGGAAATGCAAAAAATCGCCAATTTTTAAAAGGGTTAAAAAAAACTCAGGAAAAGAGCTGAAACCTAAAAAATAAAAAATCCCTTAAAAAAAAAATCACTTTAAAAATTCCCCAAAATTCCAAGAATTTGGAATTGGAAAGGGGAAAAATTAACAGAAATTTAAAAATTTCCAAAAGCTATTCTGTTTGGTGGTTTAAAAAGGGAAATCAGAAAGGAGGGGACGTGAACTTTAAAAAACCCCCCTATGGGGTTTGCCAACAAAAACCCGGGGGGGGATATTTAAAAAAATCCGTAAAAAAGCAAAAAAGAGCTGTTTGGGTTTAAAGCTCCCGGAGCTTGGTTTGCTCACCCAAATCAGAATAGGGCGCAGGACTATTCTCCCTAGGGGAATTTTTAGACCAATCGGGGAATTCCCCGGCGGGCCCCCGTTCCAAACTATGAAAAAAATGCTGAAAAAAGGGTTTGGGGCGATAGGGGCGGGCTCGGCTGCCAGCCAAAACTTGGGGGGGGACAGAGGCCCCATTAAAAACCTTAGGGGAAAAAATTATTGCCCAATCAAAAATTAGGAGCGAAAAAAAGACCCATTCTAGTCTAGGGAAAAGTTTAGACCAACCCAGAATCCCGGCGGGAAAATTCAAAACAGTAAAAAGCCCAAAAAAGGCTGATTGGCTGAGCTCGGGTGTTTGGCTATCCACCCTTTCAGAGCGCGAGCTCCTTCTCCCATTATAGTTATGGAGGAGGGGCCCCAATTCCCAATCTCGCCCGCCAGCGCCGTGCGGCATGGAGTATAAATCA
>JAODAL010062055.1:0-19959 GCA_025379985.1 Phyllomedusa bahiana | reverse complement strand
AATTTGGGGGTAAAAATACAGCGCCCACTATAACAAAAAAAACTGCATGTCTGTTCAGCTGCCAGACCTCAAAGGCACTGTCCCACTAAGTTTCCCCAAGGCAGCACAAGAATGCTTTCTTAGTTTATACACCAACACCACCACAGATCATGGTGCCTGTGAGGACTGGAAGGCAGAGTACCCAATCATCCAAAAGGCAACAAAGCCAACAGTTGGGGTTACTGTCTACCCAGGCAATTACACCTGCTATACCAGTAGTATGGGAAATGGCAGATTCCTGGGCAAATTCCCTAAGAAAGGTTAGTGGCATCAGTGGCAGCGCTTTACAAAATCAGGTCCAATCACTAGGGGACATATATTGGATATGTGGAGATCTTAAACTTAGGACCAAACTGGAGGGCAACTGGACCGGACAATGTGCCCTGACAAAGTTACTCATCCCATTCCATATATTGAGTGAGGGGTCAGAAGATAGTGACACAATCAGAGCCAGAAGGAGAAGAGAAGCCTCCCCAAAGGGCAGCTTCGACCCCCATGTGTATATCGATGCTATAGGAGTCCCAAGGGGAGTCCCTGATGAGTTTAAGGCAAGGGCCAAGTGGCCGCGGGTTTGGAATCTTTTGCTACCAAAAATCACTGTTAACAAGAATGTAGATTGGATAAATTACATATATTAAAACCCAGCAGAGATTTGGGGAAAATTTACACCAGAGACGTCCTACAGGGCATGGCAGATCAGGAGGGCCCAACCTCTGCTGTAGCCTGGCAGAACCGGATGGCCCTGGACATGGTGTTGGCTGAGAAGGGAGGAGTGTGCAAAATGATTGGAGAAACCTGCTGTACGTTCATCCCAGATAATACAGGACCGAATGGGAAGGTCACTGTGGCCATTAGGAAGCTAGATGATCTCTCAGAAGAATTAAAGCGTAACTCAGGCATAGACCCACCCCTGGAGCAGTGGTTTACTTCATGTTTTTAAAGGGGTTTGGGCAGGGAATGCTTGCCAGATAGTATTGCTATATTGATTGTGTTGCTAATACTTGCTCTAATTGTCTGTTTTTTCCCTTGCTTGAGGAAACTATTTGTGAAAGCTGTGGACAGACTAATCCCATTATGATGAACAGTTGTCCACGGCCCTGGCCTTTTTGATGACAGCGACACTACCACACCCTTCAGCTGTCCAAAGCCTGACACCTATGATGATGTGGACATTAAGACACTATTCCGTGAGAGACCATTGACGCAGACGTGCTCCGGAAAGTCATCTACTCCCCTCTGCAACCGCATGTTTTCAAAGAAGTAGACCATAGAAGGGTAGGGTGAGCTAGGCCGTACCAGGGACTACGGGGCCGCCCTTGTCAGGGCGAGGTACTTCCGCAAAAGACAAGAATAGGGAAAGAGGATAGGGAGAGATAAAAATGAGAACAAAGTCTCAAGGGGGGACTGTTGTGGATGGGAACAAAGATTATATATATGTGTGATCCTTTGTGTCTCTATTTTATTATTTTCTCGGCCCCCTCTCATAATTTAGATCACTCTCCACAAATGCTATTAACCAAAAGATCAAAATGAGAGCATACGATCATAGTTATAAAATTTTTTTTTTTCTTTATTAATACATTACAAAATTATTTTAAAAGGACGAAAGACTCATAGTACATAAAAAAAAAACAAAAAATGACAGCCGGTGAGACATAAAAACTAACACAAAACCCCCTTAAAGTGCAAAGTCCCATTTTATGTGTACTGCTATGAGTATAAATGCATAGATCTACCATATCCCAAAATCTAAGGGCTCTAAATGCAAAATGCCTCTACAATAATTATAAATATACATCTAATAAGAAAAATGGCAAATGTCCAAAAGGGGAATAAAAAAAATGGGCGTAAGGCTTATTTAAACCCTGACAAGAGGCAGTAAAATGCTTCACCCGGCACCCCAACCCCGCTTTTCGCTTGTTATTACTTGTTTCCCGGGGGGTGATAACCATGATCCTATCCCACCAACAAAAAAGGTTCAATCAACAAACACCTGAGTCTCACCCCGGCAGACATCATGCTCGGGGGAAACCTGCCCCCCCCCCATTTTCCGGCAATCTTGCGCGAGACGCGCATCCCCAAAAAAAAATCCCGGACATGCCCCTCCCCAATTAGATGCCAACTGGGGGCCCCTTCCATTCCCCCCACGGGGCATCCACTACCCCAGCAATTCTTAAAGGACACCCCACTCACACTTTTGTCAATTTAAAACAGTTTTTCATGATGCAATTTAGCTAGTACATAACAAAGTGAATTGGCTAGGGGAACAACGCAACAGTTCCAAAGGGGTACACCTACATTCACGCTTGTCCCAAATAGAATATTTTTACATTAAACATTGGCTAGCACACAAAAAAAAAAAACAAAAACACAAATACATATCTAAAGGCATACCAAACGGCACAATCACATACTTTTCATTTTGAATACATTGAATACACGGACCAAATAATATTAAAATTTAAAACCCTAGCAGGCAGAAACCCTTTAGTAAGTTGAATAATTTTGCATATAATAAACTATTTATAATCTTATACCTTGTCCATTCACAACGCTGTGGCCAGATCCTGGACAAAACCATTACTGTACGGGCCCATGTCACCGAGCATACGCATTTAAATCAATTGTCATCGTGCAACAGGATTTCTCAAAACTAAAGAAGTGGAAATGAAAACAGTTAAAAACAAAAAAATAAATTTAAAAAAAGAAAAATTTGGGCAGAGAATAGAAGGGACACAGGGGGCTCCCATAAAAAATGTACTGGAAATAACTGTGCCCTTTTCAAAAATGGTGCAAATTCATTTTTTCATTTACCGTTGGGGCCAAGTATTAATTCTACAATCCACTGGCCCCCTTTGTTCCAAAACTTCGTAATGCACCCCCTCTGTTTCCAAAAGGGGACAAACAATACCCTTCCCCTCAAAAGCAGCTTTACAATTGTGATTTTTAAAAGTGTCTTGGTAGGGTTTTAAGTTGCTGCAATTTTTACACCCATGGCTCTTTTAGCACAACAGCCCCCTAATCGCCCTTCACCCGGGGGTTATCCCTAATACATTTCGAGCAGGGGCAACTGGCCATATATACTACATTTTTAGTATGGCATGAATTGTTCATTTTATACTCACATGCCATCAATGTTGAAAAAACATCTGTCCTCAAAATTTACAACATGCGACACCACTTGCCACGGGGAAAAAGAAACCCGTTTAGGGCCTCTAGGCAAAAGGGGGTTTCTGTTTTGGACCACATAATGGCTCCAACTAAGGGCACCAAATTGGGGAGCCCCTTGCAGTTAATAGGGGGCGATCAGGGTTTCTTGCCCCAAAAAGGCATTTTATATTCCCCAATGCTTTTAAGGGTGTTTCGCAGCTGAGGCCATTGTTGGGTTTTAGTGGAAAAAACGAACACTCCCTCTATTTTTTTTTCTTATTTTATTGCATAATTTTATTTCGGGTGTTCTTTTAGCTTTTTGATATCTTTTTTTTATCACTCTCCCACTGTAGCCCGCTGCGAAAAAGTTTTCCCTTTTAAAACTATTTTCTTATTTTTAAATTTTTATTCCAAAACAGCAAATCCTGCCATGCGCAGGGAAAGCCCGGTAGGGAGGCCTAATATTAGGGTTTTTGAAAGGAAACATGATTTGGCATTTACAGATTGTCTTTGAATACGCCTTTTGAAACACATTTTTCCCTTTATCAATTTGATGAGATTCCAAAATTCAATTTTTTTCTCACACTTTTTAAGGGAATTTTTAAAATTAACCGAAATTTTTATTAAATGTTCCTGACAGTGCCCCCTGGGCCATCGTCCGTGCCATAAAAAAACACATCATCATTACCCACCAGCACTCACATTGTCAACCCCCTTTCAGCTCTTCCTGAAAAATTTGCTTTTCCCCTACCAGGAACAGATTTGCAGGGGGCCCCCAAGCCCCCGCCCATAGCCTTCCGGCACTGGGGGATAAAAATTGTCTTTAAAGACAAATAATTGTGGTTATAAATCCAGGTTCAAAATCAATCACCAAATCCGGATCCACCCCTCGCCCTTAAAAAAAGAACCAAACCCATTTAAACCATCATCATGGGGAATGCTCTATCAGCGATTCACATCTCTGTTACCAAAAATCACGGTTCAAAAAGGTCCCATCAAACCCCTTGCACGTCCGTTGTTCCTGCAAAAAATGGAACATTCAACAAAAGGGTTTTAAAAAATAATCAAAAAATCTACAAACAGGTCACATAAACCTCCATCCTGACCAATCGACGTCCGGGATTGATGGGTCTTTAGGATCTTTTGGGGAAGGGAAAATTTTGGGTCGGGACCTTTAACCCTAACTATAAGACCCTCAAAACTTTTTTGGGGGTAATCCTAACGGAATCCCTATCCAAAAAAAAAAATCCCGAGTTCTTTGGGGAACCTTTCCATGGTTAAAAAAGGATCTTTTTATATGGTTTTTTTTTCTCTTAAAGGGGACCGCCTCCTTTTCATATTTACCACAGCCACACCACCACGTTTCCCCCCCCTTTTTCCCCTGGTTTCACATAATATCCCTCATAATTTCCCCAATTCATCCCAAAATTTTTGCTGAGTATGAAAGATTATCCCCCAAAGCTGGTTATAACCTTTTCAATGGCTGAACTAATCTGACAAAATATCACCTGAGGCATAGGGGCATGGGGGAAACCTAGTTGATCTTGAACAATCAAGCGGAAATTTACCTGTCTCAGAGGGGCATTTTGTTTTAGGGGTAGTTTTCCCCTAAAGCACACGGCACTCCTCCTCCCACAAAATAATTTTATCGTTTCTCTCCTAGCGGCCACCTCTTAAAAATGATTTTCTTCAAAAAGCAATCTTTTAAACCCGTGAAGAAATTTAAAAGTTTTAAATGGGGAGAATGTAAGTCCCAAATGAGCAAAACAACCTTTGCTTTAGTTAAAACAAGTGAGACAAATTGATCACCTTAAGTTTGTTTTTGGGTTATTTTCTTTCGAGGTGGGGGGCCCCTGGAATTCGAGGGAAAATCCTCCTTCACTTCCTGTTCACTACCCACTTTAATCCCATTTTGATTTTATCTTTTTGAAAATATTTGGCCCTTGGATCTCATGGAGGACATGAACCGTCCTTACCGAGATTGAAATCTTTGTTTTCCCCTCAAAACTTTTCCCCCCCTTTTTCTTGTGGCTAGCCAATCTTTTTAATTAACAAAATATTTTTATTTAGACAAGGCCCTGAAAAGAATGTACCCTTAGGAAAGTTTGCTTTTTCGCTAGCCAATTCACATTATTTAACTACTACAAATTTCATCAGAAATACTGTTTTAAATTGACAATAGCTGTAGTGGGTGTACCTTTAAAAATTCCTGGATATGCCTCCTCGGCGGGGGGGACGGCGCCAGTTTGGGCAACTAAATTTCGCAGGGGGGCCCTGCCGGTTTTTTTTTCCTTTGGGCATGCGCGTCTCGCCCAAATTTCCGAATGGGGCGGGGAGCGTTTCCCCTTTGAGCATATGTCTGCCCGAAACTCCAGGGTAAGTATGATTAGAACCTATTTTAAAGTTGGGGATAGGGTCATGGTTTCCCCCCCAGGAACAATAATAACAAGCAAACGCGCGTTGGGGTGCCGGGGACACCATCCCCTGCCTTCTGATCAGGTTAAGTACTGCACTTACGCCTATTTCTTCCTATATTCCCTTGCTGGCATATGCCAATTTTCATAATTAGATGTAATATTTATAATAATTTTAGAGGCACTTATGCATTTTAGAGCCGTTTAGATTTTGGGATATGGTAGATCTATTCAGTTTATACTCATAGCAGATACACATAAAATAAGACTTTCGCGACTTTAAAGATGTTTGTGTTATGTAGTATATCTCACCGTCTGCATTTTTTGGTTAATATTTTATTTTAAGATTTTTAAATTTAAAAAAATTTATTAGAAAATTGGAAAAGATAAAATAATAAAGAAAAATAAGGAAAAAATGAGAAAAAAAATTTTTTTAAAAGATTGTTTTGTAGAAATAATATCATGAATGAATTTATAAATACAAAATATATATTAGTTGATTTTCTATGTAACTATGAGTCTTTCCGTCCTTTTCAAATAGATATTGTTAATGTTAATAATAAAGATAAAAAATTTTTTATAACTATGATCGTAATGCCTCATTTGTATCTTAGTTTAATGTAATAAGTTAGTATATACCTCAAAACCCCCAAAATAAACAGTATTATATAAAAATAATAGGCCATAACTTAAATAGTACAGCATGAAAAAGCTGAAAATGTAATAACCGTTTTGACCATTAATGTTTAAACAAATGCTGCCTGTATAGTTTGTAAAGATCGTCATGTAATCCCAGAAGGTACGCCTATCCAGAAGTATTACACCTCTGTGGATCAGACATTTCCTGAAGCTGTGATGAGTGTCCATATATAAGGACGTGCCAAATAGACCCATCACTCAGCCAGCTACATGTGATCTCCCCTATTTTACCCCTTTGAAAAGAGGAAAAAAAAAAACCACCATTTTTGTGAAAAAATCAGAAACCCCTTTTCATACCGCAAGGCATTTTTGTAAATGTTTTTTTCTCGGTTGCCCCTTTTTGTTATTTTAAGAAAAATTTAAACCCCCCCCACAAGGCCGGGAAAGCCCCTTTGAGGTACTATCAAAACAACTGAAATAAATTTCGAGTATAACCTACCCGATAAAACCGGGGCCCCTACTTTGGCCAAAAAAAACCCGGGGAAAGCTTTTTGACTCAAGTATAAGCCTAGGGGGGAAAAACGAAAGCGGCTTACGGGTAAATTTTTAAAAAATAAAAATAGAAACCAATAAAATTACATACATTTTTAATGCCCCCATAGGAAATTTATAGGCGGGAAAATAGGCAGTTTAAGCCCCCCAAAGGGAAAATTTATAGGTTTGGTTATGGGCAGTTTATTGCCCCCCATGCAGGTTATAGGCAGGTATAGGTTTGTTAACGGCAGTATGGGGAACTATATGTCCCCATAGGCAGGCAAATAGGCAGGTAATTGCCCCCATAGGCAAGTTTATAGGCAGGTATAGGTCCCCCTAGCAGGTTAATAGGCAAGTATAGGTCGTTATAGGCAGGTATAGTTCCCCTGGCAGGTTATAGCATTAAGGTCCCCCTGGGTTGGTTATAGGCAGGTATAGTCCCCTAGGCAGTTATAGGCGGGTATAGTCCCCCTAGGTAGTTTATAGGCAGGTATAGTCCCCTAGGAAAGGTTATAGGCAGGTATATCCCCCTGGGTAGTTATTAGGCAGGTAAAAGATAGGTATAGGCGTTAAAGCCAGGGTATAGCCCCCACTAGCAGGCTCTAGGCAGGTATGGGCCCAGGGAAATAGGCATGCCTAGGCAGCGTTTTAAAAAAAAAAAAAAAACACTTACCTGGTTACCCGCTGCTCCGTCTCCCTCGCTGCTCTGCCTCCTCGCTGTCCTGCCTCCCGCGCGCGGTCCTCGGTCTTATCGGCACAGGCGGGTGATGTCATCAGGCCGCGCACGCAGCGTGATGACACACGCGCCTGTGCCGGAAACTCCGGACAGCCCGAGTGTGCGGCCCCCCGGGAGTCCACTGCGGAGCACGGAGTGCTCGCTCTCTGCTCCGCAGTGGATCTGTTTAAAGTTTCGCTCCGGAGGAGTCGCATACAAGTGAAGAGATACCCGACAGCGCCCGGGCCACCGCAGCCCCCGGGACACTGTTGGCGGTACTCGGCGTTCAGTTATATTCGCTCCTGAGGAGTCGCATATAACTGAAGCTCGCTGTCGGCGCACGGGCCATCGCAGCGCCCGAGCGCCGACAGTGACTCGAGTATAAGCCGAGGGGGGATTTTTCAGCACATTTTTTGCTTATACTCGAGTATATACGGTATGTTTTAATAAATCTGTTTTAATAGATTTTTCGGATGCAGCGACACCAATTATGTGTAACTTATTTTATGTTTATTTGTAAAATGGCAAAAGGGGAGTGATTTCAACTTTTAATATGTATATATTTTTATTTATATGTCAAACCATTTTTTTTTACATTAATATTGAGTCCCTCCAGGGAGTTCACCACTAGGGGTTGCAATCGTTTCTACAGACTATTGCATTGTATACACAATGGGGAAGGAAGTAGTAAAACCAAAAACCTGGCGGCGATGCCATGTTAACTGATTGAGTCCGTGCGATCTCACCGCGGAGGCCCTGGCCAGAGTGAGGAATGGTGTGCAGCATCGGTTTTCATTCATTTATACGCCACAGCCATATTTACCGCAGTGTCTATAGGGTTAACAGCACAGGAAGGAGCCGGCTCCATCCCGTGCTGTTACTGGCGGTTGTTAACTACTAAGCTCGTTACCGACACTGACGTATGTTGGAGTTGTTGGAGACTGGGGTACCTAATATAGAGTGGCTGCAATTTCTCCAGACCTGAACCCCCCCTAAAAAACCTGTGTGATCAGCTGAATCGCCGTGTAGAAGCTTATAACTCTGAACCTCAATGACCTGAGGAGCGCCCTTTAAGAACGCCCAATGAAAACATCAACTTATACCACATAAAACAAGCCCTTACACAGCTCTGTTGAAAAAAAAAAAACAATTAAAGGGATAATAAATAAAGGAAATCTTCAAGTGATGTTTAATAAAGAGGGTCTGCAAATTATTACATAATAAGTTCACTGACACATGAAATTCAGCAACATCTGCCTATGTATGTTTTTAGACTATTTCCTACAGAATCAGTGGTCCCCTGGTAGTCACCTCTGGCAAAACCTGCGTGCTCATTTCAATTAACTTTATTAACAAGCAAGCCTGTGCTCCAGCAATCCCATGTGATAGCTAAATGTACATTTGTGCTCAAAAGTTTACATACCCCGACACAATCTTTGCTTTCTTGGCCTTTTTTTCAGAGAATATGGATAACAGAAAAACTTTTTTGTCCACTCATGGTTAGTGGTTGGGTGAAGCCATTTATTGTCAAACGACTGTGTTTTCTCTTATTAAGTCATAATGACAACCAAATACAACCAAATGACCCTGATCAAAAGTTTACATACCCTGGTGCTTTGGCCTGTTAACATTTACAGAAGTTGAAACAAATGGGTTTGAATGGCTACTAGAGGTAACATCCTCACATGTGACGTGTTTGCTTGTAACCCGTGTGTGTGCAAAAAAGCTGAGTGAGTTTCTGGGATCCAGACAGACTCTTGCATCTTTCATCCAGCCACTGACGTTTCTAGATTGTGAGTCATGTTGAAAGCAAAAGAATTGTCAACGGATCTATGGAAAAGAAGTTTAACTGTTTTAAAACAGGAAAGGGATACAAAAAGATATCCAAGGAATTGAAAAATGTCAGTCAGCAGTGTTCAAACTGTGATTACCAAATGGAAAACCAGGGGCTCTGTAAAAACCAAACCACTATCAGGTAGAAAAACAAAAATTATGGCCACAACTGCCAGGAAAATTGTTCGGGATGCTAGGATAAAAACACAAATAACATCAGCTGAAATACAGGACACTCTGAAAACTAGAGGTGTGGCTGTTTCAAGATGCACAATAAGGAGGCACTTGAAGAAAAATGGGCTGCATGGTCGAGTCGCCAGAAGAAAGCCATTACTGCGCAAATGCCACAAAGTATCTCACCTACAATACACCAAGCAGCACAGAGACAAGCCTCAAAACTTCTGGAATAAGGTAATTTGGAGTGATGAGACCAAAATCAAACTTCCTGGCCACAACTACAAACGTTACATTTGGCGAGATGTCAACAAGGCCTATGATGAAAATAACACCATTCATAATGTAAATCACGGACGAGGATTCCAGATGATTTGTGGATGTGTGACCGACAAAGGCACAGACAACTTGGTCAAGTTGAAGGAAGGATGAATGCAGCACGTTATCAGCAAATACTGGAGGCAAATTTGCACCCATCAACCCAGAAGCTGGGATATACTTGGATGTTCCAACATGACATTGATCCAAAACACAAGGCCAAGTCAACCTGGAGTGGCCATCTCAGTCTCCTGACCTCAATATCATTGAGCCACTCTGGGGCTAGCAGTTCATGCAAGAAAGCCCAGGAATTTACAGGAACTGGAGCCTTTTTGCCAAGAAGAATGGGCAGCTTTACCATCTCATCCACAACTACCACAAAAGACTTCAAGCTGTCATTGATGTTAGAGGGGTCAATACACGGTATTAAAAACTGGGGTATGTGAACTTTTGATCAGGGTCATTTGGATGTTTTTGGTTGTCATTATGACTTAAAAAGAGAAAAACGATGGTTTGACAATAAATAGCTTCACCCAACCACTGACCATGAGTGGAAAAAGTTTTTGTGTTATCATTCATATTCTCTGAAAAAAGGCCAAGAAGGCAAAAATTCTGCCAGGGTATGTAAACTTTTGAGCACACCTGTATGTTTGTAATACTCCACTTCATTTAATCAATAACCTTGCTTTCCATTCTTCTGCTATACGGCTTTGATAATCATATCAATTATATTAGTTTATTCTACCACTGACTGTTCAATAACAACATATATAGGATTATACAGAAATACTATATACTTTTTAGTACATCTTTGTACCATTCCATAGATAATGTAAGTAATTTGCTTTCACTCAGTGTTGGTAACTTTGTAAATACTTTGATGGCTATTTATAATACCCTTGTATTAGGACCCCTGGCAAAATGAGATGAGCCCCAAGCACATAACAATAGGAAACAGAGACAGCAGTAATTAAAAGTATGGATAACACTGTATATCAGTGAAACCACATAGAAGCCAGCCCTAGATTGGCAATCTGCAAGTCTTCTCAACTGTTTGCATGTCCTCAGGACACTTATACAGTTGAAAACAGCAGTAAGCACGGGTCCCTGCCCTACCAGCTACTCCTGTGGGCAGCAGGCCAGGTGTGAGTATGCGGCGCAGGAAGGGTGATGTTAGGATGTACACTACACCACCTGTCTGCTGCCTCTACTAGGCCACAAGCCAAGCATTTGCTTGTACAATGTAATGCAATACTTTTGTACTGCAGTGCGTTTTGCTTCTACGGTTCACATAGCACATATTTCTGACTAAAAAACACACAATAGTATGTGGTTAAAATGCAAGGTTTCTTTGTTGTTGCACTTTCTTGTTGCATTTTTGGACGCAGAATATCCCCATTTAAAGGGGCTAATCTGTGTCTAGGCTTCTAACGTTTTTTCATGCACTGATCATGTGTTTTTGTAAATTTGAAATCTTCATTGGAAAAAATGTGTGAGAACTACATTGCATACTCCCGCTGACAACAATGTGGTGAGTAATATATGCATTTTTTTTAAACTCGGTTTATTGAAAAAAATGTACAACACTAACATTATGCAGTGGTATACAAAGTACAATAGCATACAAACATAAAACTAAAAGACCAGTAGTAACAGCTGGGTTGTACTGAAGTCTGAACCTGGGACCTTTTTATTATTATTATTATTTATTTTTGAGCGCCCTTGGTTCCAGGGCGCTGCACATTCGGGTTGCATACATAATAGGTCAAAGAAGTGCAAAGGTGACAAATTAATAACTAACAACTGGTACAGAGGGAGAGAGCTCCCTTCCCGTGAGGGCTTACAGTCTACAAGGAAGGTGGGAAGAGACAGAAGGTAAGGGGCGGACATGTTTATGGACGGTGTAGTGACAGCAAGGTTATTGTTGGTTATAGGCTATCCTGAAGAGATGGGTTTTCAGGGTTTTTTTTAGGCTAGTGAGAGTGGGGGGAGAGTCTGAGGTGTTGGGGCAGTGAGTTCCAGAGTGTGAGGGAAGCCTTGGAGATTGTTATGTGAGGAGTTGACATGGGGAGAGCAGAGAAGGTCCTGTGAGGAGCAGAGATTGCGAGAGGGGAGGTATCTGGAGATTAAGGCAGATATCTATGGAGGGGAGAGGTTATGGAGAGCCTTGTCGGTCAAGGTTACTAACTTGAATTGGATTCACTGGGCAATGGGAAGCCAGTGAAGGGATTGGCAGAGGGGAGAGGCAGAGGAGTCTTGAGGAGAGAGGTGAATCAGACGGGCGGCAGAGTTAAGGATGGATTGGAGGGGAGCGAGGGTGCTAGCTGGGAGCCCACAGAGAAGGATGTTGCAATAGTCTAGGCGTGAGATGACGAGGGCATGGACCAGCATTTTTGTGCTTTCAATTTTTAAGAATTTTTGTAAAAACTTAAAAGGAAAGGTTTTTCAGGTATTCATCAAAGTAGCAAACAAGTCCTTAATAGCATGGGAGCTATCCATGTTAAGTGACGATGTGCACCACTGGCCTCACACCTTTGTAACTATGTTCGTGTTTAAACATACAAAATGCATTAAGAAATTTATATCGTTAATATGGTTGAAAAAAGATAAATTTCCAGCAAGTTCAACCAAACCCAAATTATATGGGATTACAGTATTCACTGAAGTTTTCCATTGAGAGAGGGAAGGAGGTCTGTCTCCCATCCACTGTAACGCTATTGCCTTTCATGCCAAGAGACGCATTTCTCGAAGAAAGACTTTATCATAATGCGACCATTGCTTTGAAGATACCAAAAAGAGACACACCTCGGGAGAAAATGGATTGGCAGACAACAACCCTGACAAAGTTGGTCACCTCCTTCCAGAATGTAGCTAGGTCAGACCGATTTCATGTGCCAAAAATGAGCCCCTGTTTCAGTGCACCTGATATATGAAATTGGACATCTGCCCATTTTAAATAGTCATACCGAAGTGAGGTAACTGGTGCATTATATATATGTATACAATATGTAAACAAATGAGTTTCAAGTAAATCCTTCTGTGGTTTCTGGAATTAAAGGTTTCCACTTTTCCAAGTTGGGGAGAGGCTGTTGTTCCACTTTGGATCTAATAAAACGTGTGTAAAGTTTGGCTATAAGACGCTTCGGCACCTGAGATTTAAATATACCAACTAGTGAGTAATGGGAAATTTCTGCCCTAGGAGGGAAATGGAAGGCGAATATGTGTCGCAATTGGAGGTAATGATAGAATAAGGTAAAAGGGAGCGGTGACTAAAAGAATTCAAAAGTCTTAAAGACGTTATCCCTGACCAAATATCCCAGAATACCCACCCCAAACTCTGTTCACATATTCCTGCCCTGGGGCTTAATCAGTTCAGGTAGTCCTGGGTTTTGCCACAGAGGAACCTGTACCTGGAAAAGGGGGTATGTTTTGGCAGGGGCAGTTTGGTGATTATTTAGTGTTTGTGTAGAATTTTTAGAATGTTGTTAGAGACAAGAGAGAACAAATGTAGTCTCTTGAAATACGTTTAGTCAATTTATGAAAGTAAATGCTTTGCATGTTCGACATGTGCTACACCACAATTTTGTGTCCAGCATACAAAGCATATGCTGCAGGAAAAGCCCAAACTTAGTCCAAAAGAAAACATGTTTGGTTTATAGTACCCAATGGCTCAGATGTCCCTATATCTTTTTTTCAAGGTATCCCCACGGATCGCACTAATAGATGGCTACAACGCAGAGACCAAGCACATTCCATGGTCTTCTTGGAACCCTTTATTCAGGCAAGGTTTACCGTATCTGTGTCTGAGGCTCTGTTAGAAGATGATGTAAAAAAAAAAAAAAGCAGCGTGCATTGCTATTTTTTTGCTGGGAAAAGAACAGCATTATAGTTCACAGCTGTGTCTTCCCATTGAAAATACTGTAGAGACATTTTTTGAAGCTAGTCCACACAGAGCTCCATGAAAATATAATTTTCAAATAAGCTCTATCAAAGAGAGCTAGGACTCCAGTGCCATCTATTGGAAGAGTTGTCATCCGACTAACTAAAGAGCCTTTAAAAATGATTAGGTATCTGAAGGAAAGCAAGTCTTCCATCTGGAGAGAGCCTCCAATCTGGAGACAGCTGCTTCTTTAGGGGAAGCTACAATAAAGTAACTGTCCAGATATGGTAAATGTCGATATAAGCAAACCAGTGTTCTTCTCATCCTCTGCAGCACTGATACTGCCAACAATGATCCGACACATTACGTATTGGTGGCTATCAGTAATACCTGGCCAATGTCTCCCACTGCATATAGTGAGATAGTTCTCCCAATCTATACCTCGGACCTTACCAACATTGCTGGTTCAAATTTAATAATGGCACTGACATCCTGGTAGAAACACCAGGCTATGTGGCAACCAATAGTAGTATTAATGTATAGCTATCCCCCACCCAGCTCCACCAGAAAAAAAAGGAGCCTCTATCCTCTCACTTATAGCTCGTTTGCAACAAGCACCGGCTCTATGTAGCATGGTACTGGTCATCTCTGAGATCTGCAATGTTCCCTCAGGCGCAGCACTAGATATTTATTTTTCCTTAAAGTGATTGTAACGGTGGTCCTACCAAACAGCAGAACAGAGATGTGAATCCTCTGGACGACCGCAAGCGGTAGTATGAGCCGCGCCAGGGTGCGGAATCTAAGTAGGTCTGGTTATCACCGGGCCCGCAGCACAGCGGGATGGACTTGCTGCAGCAGAACACTACCAAGTCGCTACCTCGGACGTGACTTGCTTTCGGTGGCTGCTGAGGTGTAGCGTGGTACAAAATCGTGAAGCAAGCTTGTAGTCGGGGACAGGCAGGAAGGTCAGGACAAGCGGCAAAGGTTCGTGGTCTGGGGACGCAGGCTAAGGCCGTGTTCACACGGCTTATTCCCGACGGATTTGTGCGCTCACAAATCCGCCATGAATAAGGGGCGGGACGGGGGCGGGGGCGGAGCGCGACGGGGGCGCCGCTCCCCGGCCCCATAGACATTGCATTATCTACGTATTGCGCCTGGATCATGTGCATGTCACTTTCTCCCCGCCCGGCGGATTCGCCGAGCGGGGAGGAGCGACGGAATCCACTGTTCTCTATGAGAGCAGTGGATTACCGTAATGACTCCGACGGATTGGCGCCGTACTGAAGCGCAAATCCGGCGCGCAGTACGGTGCCAATCCGCGGCAAAATAAGCCGTGTGAACGAGGCCTAAGGATACACTACCCATAATACGTAATAAACACAATGGAAACGCTTCCTCTCAAGGCTCTAGAGCACTACCGATTTGGCAAGGAGTCAGGGAAAGAGCAGGGCTTAAATAGAGTCAGCGCCCGGTGATAGGAAATCACCAATGTGCTGTCTTTTTAAATTTCACTGCAGTACCACATGTGCCCCCTTAGGGCGTCCAGCAAGCAACAGGAGCGTGGTGAGGTGAGTACAGTACAGAGCTGCGAGTGCGCTCACGGCCCGGGCCGTGGGCCGCACGCAGCGAAGGTGGGGGTGTGCCCGTGACCCAACACGTGGGTCGCGGGAACACCTGTTATAGGGATATTCTCATTTCATTGTTTAGCTTAAACATGTAGGCAAAGGTAAATTAACATTTACAAGCTATAGTAGTGGTCGGGATAGTGATGTCACTCTGCTGTGTACCTTAGCTTGAAGACGGAAGTTTGTTTACATTACTTACTGACAAGCTTTAACCCTTTAGAGCTCTGTAGTCTGCCATTTACAAATCTCCAAAACACGTCACAATCAGGATCAGCTAGGAACAGCAGAGATAATATGCCAGTAACTGCTCAAGATCCACTCACAGCCTAACCAGGAAGTGCCAAAAACTGCCTGTGGCTCTATGACAGCATGATGAGACAACCCCTTTATAACCGCTTGGCTATACTCTGAACTCTCATTTATGTCTATGAGAGAGTCCTGATGACCTCTTCACTCAGAACAGAGAGGTTTTGAGTCTTGTTTAGGAGATAGGTGTTGGTCCCACCTCTGTGACCTTGACCTATCAGACAATGATGGCATATCCTAGTAACATGCTATCATTGTCTAAAGTGGGACAACTCCTTTAAGTGTCCCTTTGGCAAGTGTTTGACTGAGGCCTACCCTAAAGTTATTGTACATAACTGAATACTGAAATGCCTTTTGCTTTCTATTCTCTTTTTCGCTTTACCCCAAAAAAGACCCCCGGGTTTCTATTCCCCAATTTCCCCATGAGCCCACTAGGCGTTTTCCCTGCTCCACTGGCTTTAGCTATGTCCATACAGCTCATTTTGAACACAGAAAAATCCAATGTGAAACTCAAGTGAATTTAACATAAAAAATGCAAAACTTTCCATATGGATTTAAACATGGATTTTAAAATGTCGACGCAGATTTTTAGTAGACAGTCTTATGATACTTTGTGTGGATTTCAGTGAGGATGTACATATAAATTTTAAAATCATAATAAAAATAGGAAATTTGAAATGAAAAATTAACCATTAAGAATAGAGACTCATCTGGAGAACACTTGTACAGTCATCCCCCAACTGTAAAGACCAAAATTAATAATTAAATTTACGAGACCATCAGAATTGAAAAAAGCATTAACCTGATTGAAGGGCATGGAAGGAGGAACATGAGGCCTTGGGTAACAGTTAGAAGAAGGGGTAGGGAAAAATGTTCGGGAGGCTAGTCCTGATCTGGTACACCCCAAAAATTTAAAGATTGGGGTGAGGGGAATCATCAGAAATAGCATTGTGCAGCAAAAAACTACCCTGTCTGCCCCATAAGATGGGAATGGGAGTGCAGGTCAGGCTAGACAGGTCTAGTAGTTGGGGACTCAATTATAGGGGCACAACAGGGAAATCTGCCACAAAACCGGGATCTTTAACAGTATGTTGTTTTCCGGGGCCCCGGGTTTTCGACATATTGGGGATGGGGTTGACAGATTGTGGGGGGGGGGTGGTGGGAATCAGCTGTCATAGTGCACCAATAAAAAAGTTAGGGGTAGGGGGTGCCCTTTAAAAAAGGGTTTTCGACTTAGGCCAAAAGCTCAGGCAAGGACCTCCGGTAAATTTTCAGAAATTTACCTGTTCCCGGGGGCCAAACCAGAGAGGAAGGGGGAGATTAGAGGAGTGAATATGGCTCAAAAATTGGGTGTGGGAAAAGAGGGTTTGGGTTTTTTTGGAGACTGGGCGACTTCTGTTTTGGCTACAGACTCTATGCTGGGGACGGGCTCACCTAAAATGGGGGGGGGGCAGCTGTATTGGGGGGCAGAATGGCCCCGGGAATTGGGGGAAAATTTAAACTAGGGACTGGGTGGGGGGAGGGGAACTAACATATAGCGTGCAAGATAGTGAAGATAGAGAGCTGGGAAATTTGGGGTAAAACAAGGGTTGGGTGGGGAAGAGGGGATGTAGCAATAGTTAAAAAGAATAGGGGAGAAAGGAAAAAAAACTGAAAAAACTCTAAATTGCATGTACCATAGGGTCTGACCCAAAAAATACTGAACTTGAATTTTTAAAATTGCTAAGAAAAATTGACATACTGAGGATAATGAGACATGGGTAGACGAGAGCTACGACTGGGATTTAAATTACGGGGTTTCAGTCTATTTTAAAGGACCGAAAAACCGGAATGGGGGAGGTGTCTGTCTCTTGTAAAATCCGTCGAAGCCAAAACCCTTCGGGAAAAAATAAAGGTACAGGTAATGAGCATGTTGAAAATTTCCCCCTCTTGAGAGATCTGAAAAAACCTGACCTGTTGGTGGGGTTTTAGGACTGGAGTTTAGAAACATACTAAGGAAAGGCCATTCTTTGACTTAATTTCACTATAGACCTGACAAGTAACAAAGGTTTAGGGTTTAGAGGCACCGGGGAAATTGTGCCATAGTTAAAAACATTTCCCCTTTATCCCTTTAAGGAGTTTTTTGTTTAGGGGCCCAAAAAAAAACTGAATTTTAGGAAGGCTAATTTTTTCCTTAGGGAGGCCCTTTAAACCGTATTGACGGGGCAAAGTTTTAAAAATGGTGAACAAATAATAAAAGGGATATTTTTAAAAAAATCTTAATCGCCCACTGTGGAGGTCATACCTTATTAATAAAATAATTTTGAAACAGGGGAACCCAATGTGGATCAACAGAGATGTAAAAGAGGCAATAAATAACAAAAAAAAAGCATTTTATTCCCAAAAACAGGGGGGGGTGAAGGCACTAAAAAACTATAAGGAAAAAAATTAAATATGCAAAAATTATAAAGGGAAGTTGGGCAGAAAGCGTTTTTTGCCAAAGGTTAAAAATAACCCCCAAAAATTTTTTTTAACTTTAAAATGTAAAAAGATTTAAAACAAAAAAGTTGGCCCCTTTAAAAGTTTTAGGGAGAGACTGTGAGGGGAAAGGGAAAAAAACAAAACCTGCTAAAATTTTTTCCCCACTGATTTACCGATGAGGAGACCTTTCGTTGATGAAAAAGGGGGTGGGTAAACTCCAATTAATTTTTGCTTGTTTACCCGGGAAAGAAAAGCGCTCCGTTTTTGGAAGCTTAAAGGGGTTGTCTCGCCCGAATAGCTTTCAAAATTGTGAGAACCAAAATAAAAGACTTTTTCCCAAAAATTTATATTGTTTGTTCACGTTTTTTTGGAGAAAAAAGTGTTTAGCCTCCCGGCTATTTATTTCCCTATTTAATGCCTGTTATATTCTCCCCCCCTGTGTTTTTTCTATGTGATAACTGAGGATGTAGCAGGTGGGGCAGCTCTGTGCTGTGGACAGTAAAAAGCTTGTTTATTTTAAATAAACAATGTTTTTGGGGCTTTGTTTGTGGGTCAAAAACCTTCTTTTATGTTTAAAGCTTCTGACTAATTGTTTTTAGCAAATGAAACACAGCATTGAATACAAGATTAGCGTTGCTTTTTTCAGTCTGAACCAGGAAGTGAAGGTATTTTTTTCATGCACCCATAAAAACTCTGTGGGAGACAACTCCTTTAAAGGGGTTTTATCGTTACAAAGATATGTTCAGATTAGGGCTAAAAATAAGCACTTTTGAAATTTTTGGGTTGCTTTACCTCAGACTTTTTTTGCAGTTTTTGAATTTTTGTAAATCTGTGTTCTATTGCTTTTGCTGGTCCCCACCCCTTTGTCGGATCCCCCCCCCTTAGACACCCCCCTGCAGGGTGATTGGCTGGTGACATTTCATTAGCCTGTTGGGAAACGCCCTTAAACGAAAACGCCCCGGCCACGCCCTCTGCGTGTGATTGGCTCCCTGACACTCTTTTTTAAATCCCTCTAAAAGCTTTTTAAAATCGATAGTGGAAACCAAGTCTGTGATCTTGTACATCCCCCATCTAGGGTGATAAATTGGGGCATTTTAGGGTGTTTAAGGGGCTTTTGCCGAGGTTGTTCCCCCCTCCAGTTCCGGGCCTTAAGCTGCAATTTGGAAAGGGCGTTCTGTTCCTCAGATCAAGGAAAGCCCCACCTCCTTATGCACCACCCTGTATTTTTAAAAACAAAAGGGATTAATCAGTAGTGTACAAGTTGCTGTGTAGTAAAGTTTTTAGCTGTCCCTTCCCAAAAAGAGATTGGAGTTCAAGCCCCCATCATATTTTTTTTTTTTTCTTCCTTTAAAAAATTTGAAACTATGTAAAGATATGAAATTATTGTAGACATCTACAATTTTTTTTTATATACACCCAAAAGTCCCCTTTTTGTGTCCCATCCTCAAGAACCCCAAAGCCCCAAAAATTTAAATGTATACAATCTTTATCTGGGGGAGGGAACATGTATAGGGGTTGTATGTTTTTTTAAACATTTTTAAGCATTTAGAGTTTGAAATTAATTTTAGGTCTTCTAATATGTGTAGAATTTAGGGGGGAAATTTTTGTAGGGACTAAAACTTAACCCCCCTTTCCTTGTAAAACCAAACTCTCCACTGCACCACGGCCTAAGTTGTTATGTTGAGCGGGGTTTCTCTCAAAAGCTGATTTTTCCCCCCCCCCTTATTTTTCACTACATTACTGACATAACAAGTCTCTCTTGAAGCTAACATTTGTCCTTGTAGTAGTAAAAAATCCTGCCTTTGTCAGTAATTTTTGGGTGAACACCACTAGAAAGAAGTAACAGCTGTGGCTTTCATTTAAATTTTGTGT